>JAIPRM010006766.1:0-18149 GCA_025469315.1 Stegophylla sp. TES_Ste_2020 | reverse complement strand
GGTCATTTTTTGAATTTCTCATTTCTTCAATTTTTTTTTTTTGGAAAAAACTACCCAAAATTTGACAAAAACTACTCGGAATTCGGAAACCATCATTTTTTGATCCGAATTTTATGAAAATTTAAATATAGATAGAAAATCCTATAAAAAAGATTTTGGCGAAAGAAAATTTTGAAAATGTGAAAAAAAATTTTGGACATTTTTAGAAAAAATTTTTTTTTCTTATATTATTAACTTCCTTTGTTCAGAATCGTTTTACTGAAGAAATGATTTATCGTTTCTTTAAAATTTAATACGCCCATCAAGAGAATACCACCCGTAGTGCGAAGTATGTCCGGCTTTTTTACATTATAATAATCTATAAAATACAATCTTAAAGTTGATTGTTTCAAAAATATATAATTACTATACTTACCATAATTTTCTTCACGTGCGTCTGTAACCGAAATCCCAGAAGGCCAGAAACACTTTAAACTAAATAATTAATGGTCGTAACTCGTAGGTAAAGACAGAGAAAAATTCAAATGAGGTTCACCATAATTTTGGGCTATTTTAAATTGTTTACAGTTTACACAGCTTATCAGAGACGACGCGCCGGCCGATCGCGTTATCGAATATCACCAGCAATTCGTGAAAATAATATTCTGTATTGTCGTTACCTACTCGTTAATATACTATCATAATTCATAATTATATGCTTGGAATTTTGATAATATTTATGTTCTAACAATAATATGAAAAAGTAAAATATTTTAGTGTTTACTATTCTATACGTATAATTATAGTAAACATAAAATAGAGCAAAAATAAAAACCGTTTAGAGAAAAATGTAAGAAACACGAATACATTAATTTTAAAATAACAGATAAACCTAAACTTGAATTCTGGGGGGGTCATGACCCCTATGACCCCTCCCCTAGATCCGCCACTGCCAACAGTTCTGAAAAAACCTTGAAAATCATAAATAAACTTTTTTTCTATCCGTTTAAAGTTAGCATTTTGACAGAATTCATTAGTTTTACATTAAATAACACACTTCTACGCATATAAAAAATAATTAATTCAGCTGATCTCTATAAAACTTGGTACATAGATGGAGAATTACATTACGAATATTTTTGTAAAAGAAAATTTTTTACGGAGAAATAATTAAAAATTTTACATTGCAAAAGTAGGAAACATTACTATAAATATTAAATTCTATAAATTATTAACTATTAATAAAAATGGACATGGATTACTTTGTTATTAATTTTAACATATTATTGGGTATTTATAAAAATATATTTTTATTGTTTTTTCATTTTTATTAAGTCATTTATCCAAGGGCGGATACAGAAGTTCTAAACGGGAGGGGCAATTAATTAGTTATAAATTTATAAGCTAAAAAATAAAGTCATCATCTATGTAAAAAAATGTCATTTTCTGGATAAGGAAAAATTGTAATTGACATCATTATACTGTAGATTATATTACATTTGTTTAAAAAAAAACGAATTAATCTTTATACAATATTATAAATAAAAACTTACTAAAAATTTTAAAAAAATCAAAAATACCAAAAAAATTACCGTATTTAACCAATTACCAACTAATAAAATATAATACAAATAAAATATTTTAAAATATAAAAATTTTTTTCATGTTAGTTTTTGCAAAAATATTTCGCAACATATTTTACAATTATTTCATCTATGTCAACATATTGATATTGGCGACTATGAATAATCGCTAATCCAGAGAGCTCTCCTTGTATCATATTTCATCGCAGCCAAGTTTTTATTCTTTTAAGAGCTGAAAAACTTCTTTCTGCCGAAGCTCTAGGTACTCCGCGATAAAACCACTGTAGTATAGCCATAGATTAAAATATATATTATATTGTATATTAATTAATCTATGGTATAGTCTCTAGCTCATCGGGTAGTTAATTTAAAATAAATTGAAAAATTACCTCGCCCTGTAAACCAAAGCGAGTTGATATAAATGTGGTAAAATAGATAAATTGGTTGCTGATTTTATCGTAAAAAATACGAATTTTAAACTGTTTTGACCCAACAGCGAAAAAAACCACCTAAAAAAAAAAATTACAAACAGAATATTTGATATCTTTTTTTGCGAGGGAGGGGAGGGGAAATTGCCCCCATTGCCTCTCCCTTGTATCCGCTGTTATTATTATCACATGCACGCATACACATTACACATATACAAATATCGAGTACCCATTACTATTAAATAACATTTGTTTAAGTACCTATAACATAATCGACAGATATTATGATTGTACATTAATTGGAGCTCCGCTTAAATTATTCTATTCGAGAAATGATTTATCGTTTCTTTAAAATGTAACACACCCACCAAGAGTATCCCACACGAGGAGCGAAAAACGAAGCACGTATTTTTAGATTCTGAACGAAGTGAAGAAGCTTATGTTTTTACAATGATGTTTATTATTATTTTTTTCTGTTTCTGGAAACACTTTTTTGTATAGAAATACTTGTTTAAAACTTTCGATCAGTGTCTCTATAGAACCGGAATCGTACCCAAATGGTACTATAGAGAGGTTATTTTTCCAATTTCTCAATACTTTTTCAAAAAACGGGAAAACTCTGTTGAAAAATTGACGAAAAACGGCAAAATATGCAATTACCACAATTTCCGTAAAATTGAAAATTACTTTTTAACATAACTTCTAAAATAATATAACTAGGGACTTGAAATTTTCACCAACCACTAAAAATAGTAATGAAAATATTTGATAAAAATTTCAAAAAGATTTGATTAATTTTGAGTTAAGTACGGCATTTTGAAAATTTCTCATTTTTTGTTTGTTTTAATGTAATAAAATTTTTGATTTTTGATATTGAGACTTGAAAATGTAATATAAAATTTAATTTAATAAAATTTAATAAAAGTTTAATACTGAGAAATATTAATTTACTACATGTTTCATGCTTATAAGTACTCGTTTTTTACGAAATAAGTATTCGTTTTTTTTTATTTATGAAACATATAATTCCTAATAACGTTTGTGAGCTGTGCTTATCACCGATAATTCAATACAATTATTTAAACATGCAATTAAATTTTGGAACAAATATTAATATTTACCAAAGGGCAAATTATGTATTCTGTGTTTTAAGATTTCATAAATAAATTTCTATTTCATTCTAATATTATGCCATAACGTTTTAGTTTTACTTTTTAATATGAGCTTTATATTTTAATAATTTTAACCCCATATGAAAGACAAGCATGAATCATTGTTGATTTTTGAATTTTGAGTGAATAATTTAAGAAAATATAATTTTGTCATCCAGTGAAAATTCATTAAGAAAAATCACTGATAGGTTATATGTAGGTATGTAGATGTAGTTGTAGTACCTATATAGTTAGCATGTATCACTAGATAACTTTAAAATTTAAATACGACAATTTTTTTTTCAATAGTTCAGTGAAGTAACAATGAGTAATGTGTTTTAAGATAATATTATGATTTATGTGTATTACATTTTATAAGCTCGAAAAAAAATGTGACTCATCAAACACGCAAATACGTAATATTATTATTTATATAGAATCGTGAAGCATTGAGTACTATCTTCATTATTTTCATTGTTTGTAATATTTCTTAGAATGTGGTTTAGTGAAAATAAAAAGCATTTTATCAGAAGGAACAAACTTTTTTGTATTAAAAATGTAAGTGGAGTGCGGAAATGATTGACATTCACACTGATCGGACCATGTCCGAGCTATGTGCTTTTGGAACCACTGCGCGTCTGTACAATTCGTGATAGGAATTGATTCTAAGCATGTAGCTAGGTTCAGGCGAGTTGATTTCAATTAGTGCTGTTTCATATTCCTCATAGGTCCGTTGAGTCGAATTCTTCTTTCAGTTCCTTTCTGTTGCCCCTAGTTAACTGTTTAAAGAAAATACATTCGTAAGACAAATTTATTAGCGGTCTTTGAGGTTTGCACACCTTTCAGTTATTTGTCAGCCTTCAGTCAACTATCATATCCATACAAAATATATTAGATATCTACTTTACAACAGTCAAGCTTAAACAACATTGTTACCTACTGATATGGCTAACTGTATAAAGAAACTTGACGAGTATAATTTGTTGGTGCTGCGAGAACTACTATCTTTGCCTGCTAATAAATACTGTTTTGACTGCCATCAACGAGGACCAACATATGTGAATGTTACCATAGGCTCGTTTGTCTGCACATCTTGTTCTGGACTATTGTAAGTACTTGTTTGACATTCTGTGTATACATTTAGACCAGAGTAATAAAATTTGTGTATTAAAAGTTACTAACAATGAAGAATTACATTTTCAACAAAACCTATAAGATGATAAAGGTGGGCAATATTTTTCAAAAATTATTTAGTAGTTTTCAAAACTAAAAGCTTCTGTTGATTTTATCATTCTTATTGAGTGAACTTAATAATATAATTTATTATAATGCCTAATGTATTAGGTACTTATAATATGTTTAATTTATTTTATATTTATTAAAAGTAGTAAGCTATATTGGAAAATTAATTTAATAGCTATGTGGGTAGGTCTTGAGTCATAACATTTATCGGTAAATATTTTTATTTACATAATGTACTTATATAGGTAAGTATCATACAATTACATAAGTCTAAATAGGCACTTACAAAAATATTGTTATGTAGGTATACCTACCTACATTTACTTAAATATTTGTATTATTTATTCTTTACAAAACTAAAAATGAATTTATAGATATCTAGGTACTACAAATTATACTAATTTCTCTATTTTCATAGTTTTTTTGAACAGCAAATAAAACAGAAAAGTTGTAGGTAGGTATGTTTAAAAATCTATTTAAGTTATTACATTTTCATATTTCCTATAGAATTTTTTGTAGGTTTGTTTTAATATACAGTAGAATTACGGTAATCCAGTCCAGCTATATTAATCTATATATAATATGAACTTATCTGGCAAATAACTATAAAATTATTATCGTAAATGATAAAACGTTAGATAAAGCTAAGTACTAACTGATTAAATCTAAATAAATCCATTAGATATTTTATTATTAGATAAATTAAACACAGTATGTACCTACCTATGTATTATTTAAATGTTATACATAGTAAATATAGTAAATATGTAAAATTAATTAAGTAAAAATGCTTTTTTATATGAAATTCCATTAATCTGACGTTTTTGTTAATCTGACAATAGCGTGGTCTGATAACTGTCGGATCACCGAGATTCTAAGGCAAGATTATCATGCCTTCAAATTTTGATTATTTTTAATTCTCTTTAAATTATTTTCTGCATTTAGTTTCTTTGTATATTAGACATAGTAATATTTTTTATTATTTATTGTTTTTAGTTGATATGTACTTACTGTATAAATTAATGATTTTAAAATAAAGTATCTAAATGCATCACAAAGTGTATTAATTATTGTTTGTGAAGTTCCTGGCTATTCAATATTGTTGATTAAAGCTGTAATTAAAATATTAGTTCATCATATGTAGGTAGGACATAACATAACAATTGATTTCACTGATTTACACTAAAACATATTCAAGTATATTATTGTGTTAAATTGATGCTTACCTATAATAATTTAAACAATAAAATATTCATAATATATAAGGTATGACAAACTTTAAATGTTTTAATAAATTGTCCAATTTAACAAAAGAAAACAAATAATATAATAATACCTATCCATTGTATACATATTCAATAAATTTAGTTTTTACAAATGTACAATTTTTAACCTATATAGGTACCTAATTCAAATACAAATTATTATTATTAACTTTTATGTGGTAGGTACAAAAATAAAACCATATACCTATTATATCTAGCTTATTATCATTAAAATTTTTGCTGAGTTGCCTGAGTGATATATTATAATATACCTATAACTATAATTTTTTTCTGTGTTATTTAAATTAATGTTGGAAAACCTATAGTGATTGACGATTATGCGGAAATTTTATTAGTAGAGCCCGGATAGTCAATACATATTAAACTAATAATGACATTGGACTAATTTTGGTGCAGCTACATAGTGCACACGTGAAATCCTCTTGGGTATACTCTTGGCCACGCTATTACATGTTACAAATCTATAAAATTGGTTAAACATGTATTGAATGTCCCCCTGCAAACATTCGCTTGAAATTAAACAGCTATATATTTAAATCGATGTATTCAGACGTCAATGAAGACGAACAATTACTCAGATAGATAGTTGTGAAGTTCGCAAGAAATTGAAATTGTTTAATTTTAAGCGAATATCCGCTGCGAGTATCTAAAATTTTAACATTGTTTTGACTGGCCTTATACACAGACATGTATAATGCGAACGTTTGCCATTGGGTCATTCAAATTTTGACACTTGTCAGTTACTGATATGATTTTATATTTCATAATTTAAGTTTTATAGTGAGTTGATATATCAACAATATACAATTGCTTCATGTAAAAGCAAATATAATGAGCAATTAAAATTCGTCAAATCATATTTTAGTATGGCCCTTTTTAGATTTTTTATTGTATTAAAATCCGATTCCTACTTCTAGGTGATATACCTAACTAATACCTAATATATTTTATTGAAATATACCTAGTTACATTATTTTGTGTTTTAAAAATAAAAAATAGAAAAAATTAATTTTAATTAATAAAAAATTTAATTAAATTTTCACAATCTTAATATTATTTCCTATATAATTTGTAATTTTTACACTCAATTTATTAAATTTTACCTATTATATATCACACTACTGCATAAAAGTGTGTTTATACATTGGTACCTACTATAAATTAAATGAATTGAATTTGGGTTGTACCTACTTAATTTCTTTTGAAAAAGTATTCTAAATACATTTAGGTATCTAAATACTTTATTTCTTTTAAATTAAGTATAAACAATACAATAATAGTTGATGGAAGTGTGATGTGATTAGTGAAGAAAAAATTAAGTAAATACCAATAATATTGATTTTATATTTTTCCATTATTTATCTTCATTAAGATTGAAAATGATCGAGTATTTCAATTTTTAGTGAGTAATATTTTGAATCAGTTATAAAAATATAATTTTATAAATTGTGCGTAAGTAATGTAATACCTACCTAATAATTACAAATTAGAAATTATTTATTAGTACACTACTTATAATAAATTATTTAAGAAGACGATGAAAAATAAAAAACAGAGTATTAATAAATTTTGTTTACGCATTTGTTAAATATTCTTTATTGTTTAATACATAAGCCTCAGCATAAGTGTGGCTTAAGAAAGGCAGTAGTCTCCCCTGTGAGATCTACCTCTCTGAGGTTGTATATTATACTCTTAGATTCAGAATAGAGCAAAGAAGTTTGTTGTTTTATAATGATAATTTTTTTTCTTTTTAGGGAAACATTTTTTCATGTAGAAACAAGTACTTATCCAAAACTTCATAAAGTAAATTTAGTATAAAACTGGCCGAGTAAAAATAAATTTTTTTTGTTATCATCAAAAACTTTATAATTTTAAGTGAAATTGCCTTGAATATACTGAAGCTCTGCTCAGAATCATATTATTGATGAAATTATTTGTTGTTTCTTTAAAATTCCATACACCCACAAGAGTATCCCACTCGATTAACAAAGAATACCCAAGGAGCAGAGTATGTCCTTTTTAAAAATTTTACTTCTAAGGTAAAATATGTCTACTTAATATTCTAAGTAAATAATTATGTGACTTTTGTTGAATAAAGATCAAAATTAACTGTAAGTGTAGAAAAGCTATCAATTATAACATTTAATGTAATCTGGCTAGAGAAAATTAGCCAATAAATACATTCTGCAAGTTTGTTATTATAATTTGTGTTTTATTTATTATTATTATGTGTATGTAAGTGTATTAAGTGTATGTATCATCATAGATAAAACATTTAATTGAAATACAATTTTTAAAATTGTATAATAGTTACTTTCTGTGACAATAAATGTTATCTAGTTATTGTAAATATACTAATTACACACTAAAATATCTCTGTATTTTGGAAATGTGCCATAAAAAACAAGCAGGTTTCTATGATTTATTGAAAAATAAATGTGTTTATTGTTGTGCTTAAATTACACATTGACTATATATAGAAAATAATCATGCAATATGTGTAGTACCTACTTCATTTAACTATTTATTTTGTGTTAATTCTTTAGTGATTTATAATTTTTTTTACACATATTGTTATTTGTATTTTACAGTTATTTTCCTGAAATATAACTTAAAAGTTTTTATGAAATTAATTAAAATATATTTTGTTGGTTTGTAGTTTTAAAAAATTAGTTTTTATAGAGACAATTTAATTCCTACATTTTCTCAGAATTATCAGTAGATATCAATGATTATGTATAAATACAGGTTTCAATTATATTTACAAGCAGCATGCTGTTAACTCAATAAATCTAAATTCATATTATTTTAGATTTTGGGTATAGCAAAAAATATATTGATTTTTAAAAAAACTATGTGCTTAAAAAACAATTAAAAAAATTATGTAGACACTTTTTATTTTGACACTTGGTCAAAAATACAAGTTCAAAAGTTTATCCATTAACTATTTTGATCGAAAATTGTATTTATATAGTTATGTAGAGTTTATTTAGTTATTTTTTTCTTTTTCTTTTTTGAGCATAAAACTTTGAAATTATCGGAAATTTCTTGTTTTTAGAAGCTTTTATTTTATAAAATTTAAATCTCTTTGTACTAATACCTGGAAATTTTATACAGATATACTTTTAAGTATTACCAACAAGACTCAAATAATATTGGAAATCGTAAGTCAACTTTTTTTTTTATATATAATCATTTAAAGTTAGAATTTGTATGAAACTGGTAATTTTTAGATAAAAA
This sequence comes from Stegophylla sp. TES_Ste_2020, assembly GCA_025469315.1. NCBI lineage: Eukaryota > Metazoa > Arthropoda > Insecta > Hemiptera > Aphididae > Stegophylla > Stegophylla sp. TES_Ste_2020. The sequence continues at coordinate 9,240 of JAIPRM010006766.1, read as the reverse complement.
TGAGTTTTTTTTCAATCAATACCTTAAACCTTTTAAAATTTAAATTAGGCTCAATATTTTGTTTTGCCTAATGATTCTTCTCGTGTTTTTCTATATGTGGTACAATTTGCACGAAAGTTAGCTTTATGAGTGACATTTTACAAGCATTCAGATTTAAAATTACAACTCAAAGATAGTTAATCCAAATATTGGTAGATTTATTTTCTTTATTATTACACAACATATTCAATTCATTGTTTTTAGGGCGGAGAATATTATAAAATCTTACTGGTATAAGGTATCACCTTATTTCTACGGGTTTATTAAATTCAGCTGTGGTAATTTTCATTCATAATATTTTTAAATTTTAAAACCAAAAAGTAATCATTTTCACAAATATTGAAATGAATATGAATGAATTATTCTATTAATTACATATTTCAAAAGTAATATTGCTTAAATTTTAAAAGTGTTAACAATAATCGTAGATAAATTTTGGATGTGATGTAAATATGTGAATTGTTAAACATCCTCAATTTAAAACTAACAGTTACTGTTGTGTATAATTAACTGAGGTCCATTCGGAAACATTTTATTGAAGAAATGATTTATTGTTTCTTTAAAATGCAGTACACTAACTAAGAGTATTCCAACCGACTAGCGAAGAATACCCATAGTGCAAAATATTTCCCGTTTTTTAAATTTGTTATACAAATATTTCCCTCCTTGTCTTCAATTGCTTAGATTTTCTTGAGTGTTATTTTTTTTAACTATTTTGAAATATGTAAATATTCAAATACGAGTAAACAAAATAATTATATTATAATTATAACAATGTTAATTTGGTAGTTATTTTTTAATAATTTTAGCAACTTAAAAACTATGGACTGGTTGGTGCAGTATTTTAGGAGACAGTGTTATATAATTGATAAAAGTTTCTAACAAAAATCAATATAAATAAAGCATTATTTATAATCAAGGGTCAAAGTCCACCTTATTGTAGTGTAAATATCAGTTGTTCTACTATATATCACTTAAAACTAAAAAGAGTTGGTTCAAGTAGCATGCAATGACTATAATAGTAGTTGTATATATTTTTCAACTGAATAGTGTCACAGTGGTAAACACAGAAGGGGTTTGGGGGTTCAACCTTCAAACGCCTCTCAAAAATGTATTTCAAAAGTGCAATAAATGAATATATATAAAAAAAATATTTATTCTGAATTAACGGTATTAATTATTATTTCTAACCTCCCCTCTCCTAAAATGTTTTCCTGTGTTCGCCTCTAAAGTGTCATTTTAACTTTTTGTCCATAATTAATGTCTTTTTTTTTTTTAAATATGTCGGACTGGAGTAATGAATGAATTGGGATTTACAAAATTATGTTTTTATTTAGTTATATAACGTACAGGTATTTAAGAATTTTATATAAACATTTTTGTAGATCAAAAATTTAAATTAGTATTTTATATTATAGTCTCTAAAAAAATAATTTTATGAACTTGAAACTTTTATTGTCTGTTGATTTTAGAATCATATGAACATACTATAATTCTCAAACAAATATTACCTTAATTAGGCTAAATATAGGTTGGTCATTTTTCATTTGAATTATTGATTTTTATATGTAATTTTTCATTAATGTTATTTCTTGCTACTTAATTCCTGTCATTTTTAAATCAATCATGTGAAAAAAATTGTTATTTTTGTTTTGTTCTAAATATACTATTCTTATTTTGTGTTATTGTGTCATTATTGCTCATTATTGTTATCACAAAATTTTATATATTAAAAAACAAAAACAGATTTTTTTGTTTCACTCTTTTATTTAAAGAGTTTATTATTACATATACCTATAATTTAAAGTTTTAATAAAAAGGATGGTGATGGGAAGTATGAGCATATATTTTATCATAATATTTAATTATGTGGTAAAATTTCTGATACAGTTAAAATAAATACTTTTTCCAAAAATGTTTAACTGTTAACACAGATCTTAGCATTATAAATATTTTATTAAGGTACATTTATGAATTTATTTTTTACCAAATTATGTAATGAAATAGGCAGTTAAAAATCTAAAGTATGTAATAAAAATGCACAATTTTATGATTTATCAAAACAAAAACATTATTGTGTTCCAATATTTCATTTTTACAGACTTAAATAGTAGTTATTTTGTTAATATTTTTAATTGATGATCTTTTTTTATTTTCTTGATAAGATCCCCTCTCCTAAAATTAAACCCTGAATATTTAGACCTGTCATTTTTGCTTAATTTTTTGAGAATAATTAATATGTAATTAGATAATATGTAATAAGATAGTCCTGAAAAACATTTCTTTTATGGTTTCCGAGTCTTTTTTGTAAAATTTTGGGTAGTTTTTTTTCAAAAAAAAAAAAAAATGAAGAATTGAGAAATTGAAAAACTTACCTCTTTAAATTACTAACTAGAGGCAAATCCAGTTTCATAAAGTTGCTGATCGAAACTTTTGCACAAGTAAATCCATACAAAAATGTGTTTACAGAAAAAAAGAAGAAAAATAAATAAACATCATTGTAAAAACACTAGCTTCTTCATTTCGTTCAGAATCTAAAATCAATATGAATTGTTTATTTTGAATAATTAATTATGAGTTATAAAGTTGAATGATAAAATAATTTAAGTAGTCTATACTACAATTATAGATATATGTATTTACAACTGTGGTTATTTAAATATGAATAGTACCTAGTTAAAAGTATTTATACAAAATTGAATATGTATTAAAAATTTATGAAATACATTTATGTATAAAATGCTTCATTGTGTGTAAAAAAAAGTTAAAGAGCTGTTATAGTGTTTTATGGTATATTATAAAATAGTAACTTGTAGTTAATTAAAATGCATTTTTTAAATTGAAAATTGTAAGTATTCTTAGGACAATAATACAAAAAAGTTAAAAAAAAAGACGTTTCAAGTGAAGCAAGAAAATAATTTTGTTCTTATTAAAATTGACTGGGCATATTGGGGCAATTAGGATAAAAAATTTGAGGGGGGAGCAAACATGTTTATTTCCGTTTAAATCCGTGTACATTAAATATTATAAAATATTTTGTGTAGTAATAATGTAAAACCAAAGAATATTGAGCCAGTAATAATTCATTAAGTATTTATTTTTAATTACAGTTTATTTCTATAAATATGTTATAGTTTTAAAAGTTGAAATTCAAAATTAAAATTAATAAATGTTGTACATTACCAAAAACACACAATTAAAACAATATTTTTGCTTATTTTCACAATTATGACTGAAAATCGATTATTACATATTTTTAGTTGTTAAATATCGAAAAAGATAATTATTACTTTACTTTATTTTCATTTTGTATTATGTTCATGTATATTTCATATTCAAGAAAATTTAGGATCCTATGCATAAGAGATTTATAAAAAATTGTATATAAAATTCTTAACTATGCCACTGATTAAACTGTTAGATATTCTAAATACTTATAATTGTTGAATATTGGATTGAATAAATTATTAAATAATATTAAGATTGTTAAAATATTTTATACCACATATTATATCATAACTAAATTTAACCATTTATAATTATTAAATATATAGTATTGAATTAATTTATGAAATCTATTTGATACCTAGTTTAGTGTCAATATTAGTTTATGAAGTGATAGCCAATAGTTTAAATAAATATTGCTTATTTATTAAACATCTAACATTAGTATACATACTTTTTAATTATAACGTAGTACTTATTCATATATGCGGCAAAAGCGTTGAAAAATATGTTCCATACATTTTTCATAGCCACTTCTGTTAAAGATGAGAAGAAATATTACATTTAAAATTATTGACAAATGACATTTGTTTAATTGCGTCTATTTTCTCACCATCTGTTTTAAATAATGTGTCAGTTGTCAACACAATGACAGATCCCAGACATTCATATGGTTTTATGATAAACATATTTGCATAGCCATAGAAAAAAAAGTTATGTGATGTATTTTTAAGAACTATACGTTTATTTTCTAGACGAGGATTGACTCCACCACATAGAGTTAAAAGCATATCAATGGCTACTTTCAGTACTGAGGAAATTGACTTCATCAAATCCAGAGGAAATGAGGTATGTTATAATATATTTTATTAAATAAATATAGTAAATAATTTACTATATTTACAATTTATTAGTGTACTAGATATTTATGTCCATACATTTTTATACACAGAGATTCCATTGAAAGAAATTATACATATCAATTACAATAAAGGATTTTAGGCTCATTTTGTGAGATAAGGAGAGGGAGAGGGTTCACAAGGAAAAGTTTACTGAACTATTGAATGTTTATTATTATTGTTAGGTATTACTCTCATCTTCATAGCTATAACTGTAATTAGTAATTAATTACAATACGTAAAATAATTAATTGTAAGTTATATTATTTGTGCACTTATAAGTTATTACTAGTTAACTTAGTTAAGTCATAAATTAAATATATATACCTACTATATACTATAATAGTAATTTAATCTATAGTTGAGCTCACTTATATTTTTAAATTATTGTTCAAGGAAATATTATATATTAAGAATGAATTAAGTTTTATCATGTAACTTGTTGTATTAAACTTTTTTCTGGAAGACTAATTGACAATAACGACATTGATAAATGTTAAATTTATTAATAAACAAATGGAAAGTATAATAATATACTGTTTTAATGGGTTTAGATTGATAATACACACAAAGACAATTGAATCTATTTTCGGGGATTTGGTATCTATTTAAAGAAAACATATTCATAAAAAATTAAGTTACTCTTATTAATATACTGAATATTTCTAAATAGTCAGTAAATTCTTCAGTGTATACTATTTTATACAAACCTGTAAGATAGGATAGGACTATTTTATAAGATTTAACTAATAAAAATGATATATTTTTAAAATATTTAGTATTAATATTATAAAGTATTAAATTAAGTTATGATTAAATTTTTTATTTTATGGAATTTACCATATTCTATCTATATTGTGTTCACATTAAAATAAAGAAGGGTAGTTAAATCCCAAACTTTCTGTAAATGATCATGGAGGTACTTATTTATTGAAAGTAAGAAGTATGCTTTATACAAGATATATTATACCTGGGTATATTCTAAGATGCTGATGATCATTGTTTACAATGTTTATAAAACTTTACACAGTCAAAAATCATTTTTTGTGTTGTTCATAATTATGTATTTTTCATTAATTATTAAATTATAAAATTATGTTTTTTATGAAAATCACTATGATTAGAGCACAGATTTTTATGCACTTAAAAGTATCAACATTTATCATATAATATGCTATACACACGATTGCAAACAAAACTTCAGTAAATAGGTACACAAATATTATAAAAATTTTCAGTTTTACAAAAAGCAAATGGGAAAAAAAATTTCATACATTAAAAAAAAAATGTTAAGTAAAAATATTCTTCATATTATTCTATATTTTATTCTAATGTGTGAATTTCATAAAGTTCAGAGTATAAAAATAGTTTAAAAGGTGTTTTATCAAAAGTTAGGTAAATATTCCTAAATTTTGGAAAACTATTGAGAATTTTGACAAATAACCTCGAAAAACTACAATCTAGAGCCAAATTCTGATTCAAAAGGTCTGTTGAAATTTTTGGATCTATTTTACGAAAAAGTGTTGAAAAAAAAAAAGTAAAGTAAAGTAAAGTATAGACAAGAAAGCCGGTCATACTTCGCACCACGGATATTCTTCGCTCTTTGTGTTAGATACTCTTGAAGGGTGTGTACCATTTTAAAGAAACAATAAATAAATCATTTCTTCAATAAGACGATTCTGAACGAAATAAGTTAATAGTATAAAAAACAATTAATAGTCGTCATTTTCAACACACTCATCAAGAGTATCTGACCCGAAGAGCGAAGAATACCCATGGTGCTAAGTATGTCTGGCTTCCTTGTCTATACTTTACTTTTTTTTATCTATAAAATAAAGGAACAAAAATTAAATGAGAAAAATGTGTTGGAAAAATAACTAAAAATTTTTTTTCACTTTTTCAAAATTTTCTTGCACCAAAATATTTTTCATATTATTGTTTACCTATATTAAAATTTTCAAAAAGTTTGGATCAAAAAATGATGGTTTCCTAGTCTTTTTGTCAAATTTTGGGTAGTTTTATGCAAAAAAAAAAAAAAAATGAAGAATTGAGAAATTCAATAAAATGACCTCTTTAAAGTACCAATTAGAGGCAAATCCGGTTTCAAAAAGTTACTGATCGAAACTTTTGGACAAGTATATCTATACAAAAGTTTTTACAGAAAAAAAGGAGAAAAAAAAATAAACATCATTGTAAAAACACTAGCTTTATTGTACCATTCTGAATACTAATTATTCAAAAACTGTTCATTATAATTTTGTTTTTTTAAAGTGTGATAAATAAGTAATAAAATAACATTAGTGTCACTAGCATGTTTATTACTGAATACTAAATCATTAAGTATTAGACTTGTACTTAAATGGGAATAGTCATGTGAAAAAAAACGAGCTCAACTTTGAATCCTTGTTATCTCATAATTATTAAAAATTAATACATGATGCGTTTAACCTTCTCCCCCCTCCCTGAAAGTTGTATGTTATAAAATTTTAACAATTAATACATTGATAATATTCTGTGATACTTTACCTTTCAAAGTATGTTTCAATGATAATAACTATACAGTGAATAAAGTGTACATTACCATATTAAAATATTAACACAGTATATATAACATAAGGCTAAAAGTCCCATTGGTTCTTCATGGAGAAAGGCCCACTGGGAAATTTCCAGTTGGCCAGTGCGCTGTATGCGCCTGTATGTTTTTATCACATAGGTAATGTAACATTTTGTGAAAGGGTTTTGTTAAATTAAGGGGCTTACTATGCCAACCTCTCATTTTTTCCATTAATAGGTAAAGGCATATTTAATGAATGAGCTGTTGATAAAAATCCTTAGAATAGATCCATTCATATAATATTTAACATTTTTTTTATTTATTTTTTTTATATTAGGTTCCTAATGCAATTATTATTTATAACATTAAACATTAGTATTTTATCTGTCTTATTTATGCGTATTATAGAATTCTCGTAAAACAAAGTTTAAAGCTACAATCTGCATTTTATGGGCTCCTAATAAAAAAGTTTTATTTCCATTTTTTTCCAAAAATCACATTTTTGCATATTATTTAGTAGTTTTATATACTGCATCTTTTTGTCTTAAAATTATTTCGATATCATTATTATTAAGCAAAATACAGAGAACAAAAGTGCTTTATTTATCTAATATCTGTTGAAAATTTTAATTAAAAGCGCTTTCCTGAATAATAACAAAAACATGAAATAACACTTTTTTATCAGGAGCCCGCAATTTGATAAAACCTATTTTGCTACGAAACTATATCAAACAGAAAATAACTTGTATTGTAGGTAACTAAGTAAAATATGAAAAAATGGAAATTAATTGTATTTTTAATTATTATAAATTTATAATGTATTGTATAATATTGTCGAAACTAATTTACAAGTTTTATAATTTTGTGCCTCCCTACATATATATTTCAGCGTTCTATATTTTTAAGGATTAATTTTGACCATGTAACTACTTATCAGTTATTATTGATTACTTTTCATGGTATTAATTGTATGTTGATGTAAATATACATAACAATATGTGCGTCATAGTTTTTATGAAACCTGTGACTGTCATACTTCTTTTGTTAGATAGTATTTGTTTTTAATACTACCTTCTAATGACCTAAACAGTTACAACCAATACACATGAATATGTTTTAAATTTTGGTAAATTGAAAAAGCTAGTAATAATATCTAATTTTTTAGAAACATTTTTTATATAGAGAAAATTGTTAGGATCAGTACATGTACCATATATTACTGGTAAAGATTTATGTTTACATGGTACATTAAAAAGGTAATTTTCCTAAAAACAAGGAAAAACTTTTAAATAATTGACTTAAAACGGTAAAAAAAGCCGAAAATCGATTATTATTTTACTGATATATATGTCAAATTTTATTTATGTTGTAGTATGCTATGGAAATTTTAGATTTTGAACGAAGTGAAGAAGCTAGTGTTTTTACAATGATGTTTATTTATTTTGTTTTATTTTATTTATTTATTTTTCTGTGTACAACTTTTCGTATAGAAATACTTGTCCAAAAGTTTCGATCAATAACTTTTTGAAACTGGATTTGCCTCTAGATTGTACTTTGAAGAGGTCATTTTTTGAATTTCTCAATTCTTCAATTTTTTTTTTGAAAAAGCCTATCCAAAATTTGACAAAAACGACTTAGAAACCATCATTTTTTGATCCAAATTTTAATGAAAATTTAAACATAGATAGAAAATTAATATAAGAAAGATTTTGGCGCAAGAAAATTTTGAAAATATGAAAAAAAATTTTTGCACATTTTTCTAACTTTTTTTTTTCATTTATTTTTTATATTATTAACTTCCCTCGTTCAGAATCGTTTTATTGAAGAAATGATTTATTGTTTCTTTAAAATTAAATGCACCCGTCAAAAGAATCCTACCCATCGTGCGAAGTATGTCCGGCTTTTTAATCATAAGAGTTTTAAACTTCAAAATACAACATGAATAATGAAATGGAAACGAATTATTCTGTTATTATAATATTATCTTTCCAAAATTAATGTTGATTAAATCTTAGAAGTGTCAATACTAACAGCTAACTATAGATACATTTTGGATATAATGTAAATAGGTATGTAACAATAATTGTTATACATATTCAATATAAATCTGACAATTATAATTTTGAAAAATTAACTGAAGTTCCCCTCAGAATCATTTTATTTTAGAAATTTTTTATTAATTCATTAAAATTCAATAGACCTACTAAGAATATTCATGGGCTCAGAGTGAAGAATATACATGTATTGAAGTATGACATAAAACTTTTGTTATATTGTTATTTAAAAACTACCCTCTGAGTTTGATAATATATAAAATAAAAATTTTACTTGCATAGGTTAGATCATCAGGTATTAGTATTATTTTAGATTCTGAACGAAGTGAAGAAGCTTATGATTTTACAATGATGTTTATTTTTTTTTTTTCTTTTTTTTTTTTCTTTTTTTTTCTTTTTTCTCTTTCTGTAAACACTTTTTCGTATAGAAATACTGGACCAAAAGTTTCGATCAATATCTCTAAAGAAC
>JAIPRM010006765.1:0-18149 GCA_025469315.1 Stegophylla sp. TES_Ste_2020 | reverse complement strand
GTATAAACTTGCACCACCACATTTGAAATGTGGTGGTGTAGTTGATACATTTGTACCCAGTTTACGCCAATGTTCATAATTACAACAAAATACGTAAAACAATGAATTATATATCAAATTTTAAAAATGTTCTTCTGAAACAATAATTCGAAATTGAAATTATATCTTGTTACAGAGAATTAAATTAAAACCAAGAAATATTTAATAATATTCAGTAGAATTTAGTTCCAAATAATATATTATATTATGTAAAAATGTCAGATAACACCGAATCATCCGGTCGGCATTTTTCCAAACCGGTTGGCTTCTGCACTTTCATCGCATGATTGTACCCACACAATTTTGTGTACAGTGCTTATCTGACACCTGTCAATATTATACTTATAATATATATTATTATTATAAAATAAAATTTGAATATAGTTACTTTTGTTACTAATCAGTAATCACTATTTATTATCGACAAGCGAGTGAGTAAGGAAATATAAAATATGGCATATTTTTTATTAACACCGAACACATTGTGTTACGAGTTACAAATTGAATTGAGTTTTTTCCATTTCTGAGTAACCCAGTCCAAAGCCGAGTACGATAATCAACTCTCTATACATTTTGCATGATGCAGCCTGTGTTAAACTCTAGTAAAATTTCTATACACTCACACAACGAGTTTCTTCAATAAATGGAATACGGACAGGCCAGCTAATTCTTTACATTATTTTGTAATATTATATTATTAAGCTTTAGAACAATTTTAAATGCACATTAACTAATTGCATATAAAATAAACTGAATTAATTATAACAAGCCTGGTCCGACCAGATAAAAATTATGAGTCAAAAACAAAGCTTGGTCGTTTGTTTTTCTATGGCTCAGCATGGGCAAATTAATGACCAGCCCTTGCAGATCTTTATTATTTACCTGTACATACATGTGTAACGGCCAAAAACGCCCACAAAGGGAGGAGCGATATTAGCTGAAATATTTTTCTTTATTAAATATAGATATCTAATCAATCTAAAATTTGTTTATTGTTATTTTATTAGTGTCCCGAATTCGACTGGACATCAATATTCCAATTATTTTAAAATTTTACATTCCAAAAAGTTGTGTATCCCACGAATTAAAAAAAAAATAAATCCCAATCATTAAAAATGTTCAGCTCATATAAGAACAAATGATCAAAGTTAATAATTATGACGAAATAATTGAGGAATTATTTAAAAACATACCTACTCTTCTTAGTGGTTGTGTAGAATTTTAAAGAAACGATTAATCATTTCTACAATACGACGATTCTGAACGAAGGAAGTTAATAATATAAATAACAATAATAGTTGCCATTTTCAACACACCCACCAAGAGTATCTGACCCGAAGAGCGAGGAATACTTGTGGTGCGAAGTATGTCCAGCTTTCTTGTCTATACTTTACTTTACTTTACTTCACTTTTCTTTTTTTATTAAATAAATAAAAATTTCTTTGCTTTGCTTTACTTTACTTTAATTTATTTTACTTAACTTTACTTTAAATTTTTTGACTGATAAATAAAGAAAAGGAAAATGAATTAATGAGAAAAAAAAGTGTTGCAAAGTGAGCAAAATTAATTTAAGTAGTTAGTGAATTTTTTTTTTCTTTCTCTACTATTTTTGAAGTTATGTTAAAAAATTAAAATCAAATTCATGAAAATTCAGGTTAGGTATAGCATATTTTACCGTGTTCTGTCAATTTTTTGGTAAATTTTCCATACGCTTGGAAAAAGTATTGAAACTTTTGAAAAATGACTTCCTAAATATGCCAAGTAGTTGAAGTTTCTGACCTAAAGAGTTACTGATTGAAACTTTTAGATCAGTATTTAAAAAAACAGGTTTCTAAAACCATTACTTTTTTTGCTTCACTTAAAATCTAAGATATTATCTTAAAATATACTTCCTTTAATCTGACATATAAAAATTTGAAAACGACGGAAATACTTCTCAGTTCACACAATGGGTATTCAAATAATTAAATCTCTGTATTATCTTTGTTGTCTATTAGATTTTTCAATAAGATTTGGGTAAACTAGACCCTTATGGTCAAGTACATTTTTATCAGTTAGATTTTCAATAAATTACACGGGGATTTTAATTATCTGATATTAATTGGCTGTTCACCTCAATAATGCAAAACTACCGATAAACTCTTACAACAACACTGTGTTAAAATAAAATGATTACCTAAAATAAATTGATATCGACTGTGTAAAAAAATCCGTTGCTTTTTTTATCTACTTTTCTGTGTTATGTAAGAAGCTGAAACTGTACATTTTTAATTAATTATTTTAAAATTCAATACACTCCTAGAAAAATGTGAATATGACTTTGAATTACTATATAAAGGTTAATACTCCTAAAGTAGGTCGAAGCTAAAAATAAAAATGTATGTTTTAAAAATTTCAATAAATCTATTATTTTTACAGTAAAAGATAATATATTGAGCAATTGAGGTATAAAATATTATTTTGTATGTGTGTGTAAGTGATTATAGTCGATTAGCCTAGTATAATATCGCTTTACAATGACCATAAAAAGTTTCATACATGCTTGATTGACAATTGTGAATGTCAGAGCCACCAAAATTCGTCATTAGACTTTCAAATATCCGGTTGGCGGCATGGATTGCGACGTTCTATGTATTTCTAAGAATTTTATATAAATCAATATGAACTTGCATTAGCTAAGTCATAACGGAAATAAATAAAACAAAACAATTCATACGCAACACTTCTCATAATCTATAAACATCGAATACTTATATGACAATAATACTTGTTATTACTAGTATTTAACAATTTAAGATTTCAAGATTTTGAGGTAACTTGTAACTAAAATTGTACTTAACTTAATCTTTTACTCATTGGGCATAATCAATAACTATTAGAACGCACATACATTTTTATAGATGTCTCAAACACACATTCATGCAGCATTATAATTCATAATACACGAGCACGTACACACGAAGTATGAAAAAGGCGTTTTCTTTTCATAAAGTGGACACCTTTTTATGAAAAGATTAATTTCAATAAGTAACTATGGCACACATAAATATATCAAGGGCGTAGCCAGGGAGGTGGCTGAGAGGGCTGAAGCCCCTCCCGAAAATTCAGGAAATCTTAAATTATTATCTAATTAATTATAAATAATATAAAGTATGGGATATGGTAGGTGGCTGGTAGTAGATGAAAAAAATAAAAAGTGATAAGATCAATAGGAATAAAAAATGTTTGATGAAGACAAGACAAAGACACAAATAAAATATATTTTTATCATTTCCTTTAGAAAGAAAATTAATTTTTGTAAGTGGGGAGGGGGGAGGCGATTATCTTTGTATCCGTCACTGGTGTCTTGAACCATAGTCACAATTAAGTAGAACTTAGGAGGTTCAGCTACCCTTAAAAAATCACTCAGATCTTATATTTTATCCCCCTATATTTTTTGAAAATTTCTGAAGGTTGACATATTTAAGCATGTTAATTATTAAGCCTTTGGAGGACTAAATCAATCAAATAAACATGTTAGCCCCCATAAAATTAATCCTAATTGCACTAATGTATTCAATTGATCAGCCCTCCCCGAAAAAAATTCCTGGCTACACCACTGATATATATATATATATACATATTATGTGTGTATTAAATATATTTTATTATATACACACACAATATATATACATTATATATATGTAAATTATTTTACGTACCTACATCTATAATTACATACTTATGAAGAATATAAAAATGATAAACGGTGCTTGATATAAAGGGTCGTACAATAGGTACCTACATTAATTTCTCTTTAGAAAAAAAAAAAAAAAAAGTGTTTACTCATTTTAATTTATCCAAATAAAACGCTGAGAATGGGGTGGTTGCAGTCAGTTATTTGACGAGTTGAATTTTATTATTATTGAATGTTAGTAAAAATTATTTATCTAATTATTTTTTTTTTAATATGGAAATAATGTCATACGAATATATATATATATATTATATATATTATAAAATTAGTATTCATATTTTAGCGCAAAAACATTTTGAAAATGTGAAAAAAAATTTGGATATTTTTCTTATAATTTTTTTTTCTCATTAAATTGTTTTTCCTTTAGATAAAAATGTAAAATAAAGTATAGATACAAAAATCGTCTGACATACTTCTCACCACGGACAGTCCTTCGGATCAGATACTCTTAGTGGGTGTATCGAAAATGACTGTTATTATTGTTCTTTATATTATTAACTTCCTTCGTTCAGAATTGTCTAATTGAATAAATTATTTATTATTTCTTTAAAATTCTACACACCCACCAAGAGTATCTGACCCGAGGAGCGAAGAATATCTGTGGTGCGAAGTATGCCCGACTTTTTTTTTTAAATTATTGATTTATTAAATAAAATAATCAATTATAATAACAATAAAATAGGTACACATGAAACATTACAAATTTTCAAGTAAGGTGATCGCCCCTATCGTCCCTCCTTTGTTATACGCCTTTGATGGAAGTAGATGCAATGGAAAATAACATTTTCTCAACCAGCGAGTGGAAAATACTACTTGACCGCCCGCTACGTGACAATAGTAGGTATATTGTGTGGTCAGTTGTCGTGTGCAATCAAGGGCTGCATTTCGCCCAAAACTGAAATAGTCTTCCCGCACGAGTCTTACATACTATATTTTGTCACACTTGCAATGGAAGTTTAATTTTCGATACGGGTAGGTGTGGTGGAAAGTGGCCACTATCCGTCTAGCGGGCGGAAAAGACTTCTTTACAGCCCACTAGCGTGGGAAACAAAAGTTGTCCAAGGAGTATTATAAATATATGAAGTGTGACGAAAAATAGTATAATATGTAGCTCATGCGGAAAGGCAATTACAATCTTGGACGAAATGTAGTCCTCACCTACGTCGCGCGCGACTAAAATTGCTCACTTTCTAACCTTGCCACACAATATACTATTTTATCACCCCTTTTATCACGTAGTGAGTTGAAAAGTAGTATATTCTGAGTAGACTTTCCACCTTTTCTTCTGCCCATTTTCATCGCATCTGCTCGCATTGAAAATTAAAAATTCAGTGTACAAATAAATAGTTTCGGCTCACCGCGTGACAAAAGGCATGACAAAAAAGTGGCATACTTCATAACATCATCGGTGTTCTTCGCTCCTCGAGTGGAATACTCTTGGTTGGTGAGTTGAATTTTAAAGCAATGATAAATCATTACTTCAATAAAACGATTCTAAGTGACTAAGTGGCATTTCAGTTAATACATAACAATAATAAAAATTATTGTAAGTTTAAAAAAAAAAATAAAAATACCAGAAATAATATATAGTATAAAAAATATATGGACTGGCAAATAACTGATAACAGGAAAAACATTTTTTTGACGAGAAAAAGGTGTTAAAACTATACAAAATTAAAAAAATTACTGATCTCAAAAACCTACCATCTAAAGCCGAATTTTGATTCAAAAAATAGCTTGTCAAAACTTTTTGACAAGTATTTCTATGCTAAAAATTATACTGAGGAAAAAAATAAAGAATATATCATGTTAAAAATAGTATAAATAGCGCGTGTGAGATTCAATAATTTCTGTCTTCGACAAATGCAGTTTTCTCTAAAATTATATCCTGTATTTCAGTTCAGCATATATTTGTGAGCAAGTATGTTAAACTATGATAATAAAACTCTGTCTTGCATAACATATACAAATCTTCATAACGTTCTTTTAGTAATTTTTGTAAATTAGTATCTAGTATTGATAATTTCTGTGAATAAAAACTACGTCAACATTCAAAATAAAATTGTCATTACAGTAAGTAATTATTTTAAAAAAAAAATAATAAATTTAAAATATACTTTTATGCTATATGTATACATTTTTAAATCTATTTATTTTGAAATTAACAAGATTTAAAAAGTAATTAGGTATTGTATAACTATTAAACTATATTATATCATGATTATTATTACACTGTACAATAAAACACGTAATTTAATATGTCTAACAATGCCTGTACCCATTGGAGGAATTAATTAAAAAAATTGGAAAGGCTAAAATATTTATTTGTTTGGTTTAATCTCTGCTAATGGTATTAACCTCATGTAATTTATAAACAGTCTGAGGAGTTTGATTTGGTATGGGATGTAGACCCCCATCCTCTCTATTTCTACCTATTCCTGTACCTAATATTCTATTGACTTTGAAGGAAAATTTTTAATTCTTGGCCCGTCAAGAAATATTTTTCATTTTTATTGCACTCAGGGAAAAAAGGTTGATCACCACTGTTGTGGTGTGTACGAACATTGTACTTTGCTTCACAGGGTATGGTAGGGTGTGTTTCTTGGACAAATATTTAGTTATTTTCGTAATACGTTATTATTATAAATTTACATAATTAAACTTTAATCAGAAGTATTTAGTCAAGTATATTCATAGGTATAAAAAGTGATTATATTTTACAATTGGGTGTTAGCTGGGTATACGAGGGTCACTAAATATGTAACTAAAAGATTATTTTCCTTAATATTTAAATTTGGATAATTTAAAAACTACTCATTTGAATTTTAATTCCATACATCAAAATTACCCGAATAAAATTCGGTAATTAAATTAGGGGATTACTTTTAGAAAAAAAAATTGTCATAGGACACTCTAAAGGTGACATGAAAATAAATGAGTTTTGAAAAACATAGTTTTTACAGTAATGTTTTCATTTTTACAGTCAAAAAAAGGGTGCCACGCTTAAAAAATCATCCTGCATATGTATATTTTACCGTCAAATGTCGGTATTGACAAGGTGATGTCAATAATGCCGGTGCATACCAATTACTGTAAGTAATCGATATATATTTTCGTAATTGATTAATATGACTATTTTTTCTTTTCTTTAGTTCAAACACAAATTACATTATATTTTATTGTATGTTTTATTGATACATTAATTTACTATGGAAAATATTGCCTTCATTGTCTCAATTACTCATATTTTCATTTCATTTTTTTCATTTAATTTCTATAAAAACTTGAGCAATTCCAAGATTATCACCTTTTGAAAATTAACAGCAAAATTTATATATTATATATATATACACACACGTATTTTTTTTTTTGTATAGACAATGCCTTGACTCCGATGATCATTAACTGCTACAGTACAGTATAGTGCAATTTATTTTTATTATATCAGTATTCAGTATTAATAAATAGTTTTTATTTTATTTTGTTTAAATACCTAAGTAATAATATAGCTAGCCTAATTAATAAAACATAGTGAAGTTAAACACAGTTTTGTCGATTTAAATTTTATTTATATAAATTAATTAAATATTATAGCTACTTTGCCAACAATTTTAGGCATTTTACGTATGGTGTACACCACGGGTGGTCAAATTGTGGTTCGGGAGCCGCACGCAGCTCTCACCACGGTTGCACATGGCTCGCATTTTATTTCCTAAAATAAAAATTATCTTGTTTAATAAAATTACTTTTTGTTATTAATCACAATTTTTAATTTTTAACTATGGCCTTAAATGTATAAAACTATAATTTTTGAAAATAAAATAGGTTTTTTTCATTGTACAAATAAATTTTTGGCATAAAGTTAAATATACCCTAATAATTCTAAGAGTTCTATTCCGTGAGTTGCCTTAAATATAGCACTATTACTGCTACCAGACATCCCTTTTCAATTACATTAACTAAACTATTATTGGAAAAAAATTTATCTAAGTATAATATTTAATTAGTTGCATGCATTTTATACATAATCCGGTCTTTACTGACAATTGATATAAACGTAGTAAAAAGGGTGAACATGAGCAGATGGATGCTATATCACCCTAACACTCACTGTAAATCCACCCCAGTAGATTATAAATTACCCATATTGGCCATATTGATTATAAATCGGAATAATTTTTGTCGAGTTCGATTACTACATGATCATTTAATGAGTGGTCTGAAATTTAAAGTAATAGTTTAAAATAATATCTAAAATAAAAGCTATTTTCTGAAACAATATGAATATTATATTATACCATTTCGATGTCGATGGTATTAATTTAAATAATAAAATTTGTTCACGTGTACTTGAAAAACATACAATAATATGGAACACGATTGGTGGAAAACAGTATTCATCGATAAGAATAAAAAAACATGTTAAAGAGTTGATATATCAAATTAATACATTACGACCAATATACGGGTAAAAATATAATTGCCTATGATAATTATAAAAATAATGTGTGCACCGACATTATCTAAAATAGAGGGGCGACGGCCAGCACAATTCGGTGCAATATAAGGCAGAGCGGCGATCACTTTAAAATCATTCTTTTATTTACCGAAGTCGTTTGCACAGAAACTCTGATTTTCAAATTCTCTGTAAAAACGATATTCAATATGAACTCTCTTCGTTTAACTATTTTGACCGTAGCTTTCTTCATGACGATTACGATGGCCGTTCCAATTGCGAACAGATGGATTTCAGGTAAAAACATATAATTATTTTAAAAAAAAAGTTTAAAACTTAAATAGACTTTGTGAGCTCATTATTTTACTAGCATAATTGTTTTTTTTTTCGTAGTTTTATTTCATTTTAATTAAATTACCTATGAAAATATATTTATTTATGCAATACTCTATGTTCTTTGTAAATATAAAAAAAAATAATAATTTATTATAAACATTTTAAATTTAAAATATATGAGATTATAATTTTTCTAAATTAACTCCATAAGTATCAACAAAATCATTAAATATTATTAACGTTATTTATCTACAAAGTATTTTTTTTTCTTTTACGGAATCAAATGATTTTTGTTTTAACATAAAAGAATGTTTTTAATTATATTTTATAACTGTATGTTGAAGTATTTCAACTAACAAATATCTAAAATACAATTTTTGTTCTTTTCTTGTACAAGATATTTGTACAACTCAACATTTTCAAAATACAATTCTGACTAAAATAAAAATTCTGACTAAAATATTAAAAATCACTTATAGTTTAACCGTTATTATTTGCTCATTCTAAAATAAATCGACTACGAGTAAAGCCCGATATTCATAAAAATTCATATTCAAAATTAATATTAATTAATTTTTACATAATTCATAAATATATCATATTTCACTAAATTCTAATTTAA
Source organism: Stegophylla sp. TES_Ste_2020 (assembly GCA_025469315.1). Classification (NCBI taxonomy): domain Eukaryota; kingdom Metazoa; phylum Arthropoda; class Insecta; order Hemiptera; family Aphididae; genus Stegophylla; species Stegophylla sp. TES_Ste_2020. Next base: position 8,960 of record JAIPRM010006765.1, on the reverse strand, counting down.
GAAGTTTGCTAGTTGAAACTTTTGGTCGAGTATTTCTGAACGAAAACGTGTTCACATAAAATAAATAAATAACGATCATCATTGTAAAAGTAATAACTTCTTCACTTCATTCAGAATCTAAAATCCATTCAAATTTACCTTTAAAACATAATTAACTATTAATACTTATTGTTCTCAGATGCTTGTCAGAAGAACTTGATACAAAAGCCTTGCATTAGCTGTGAAGACAGCTGCAGTTCCATTGACAACAACACCTTCGCCAAGTGGACTACAGATTTCAACAACGTGTTATCTACTGTAGAGGGCATTGAAGTTTTCGAAAACTATTTACAGGGTTGTAATTTTACCGAGTCTTTGGAGCGATTGTATATGTGGAAGGAATCCAACACTATTCTGCATAACGAGCTCCGTCATAACAATCAAACGTGAGTTTTAAATCGTTCATACATTTAAACCGGGATAGTGGAATTGCACTCCTTAGCACCTAAATTATTATGATCGAACTGCAATTGAGTAGAAAAGGTGATATTTAATAAATATTGTTCATTTTCCTTGACACTTACAGGCTAATGGAAATGAGCTATTTGTTAAATACACTTCTTTTCACATTTCAGTGTAGTTTTATACATATCATATTTATACTTTTAATTAAACCATTTTTTTTTCTATGTTTTTTTTTAACCCAAATGCAATTCGACCTTACTTATTTGAACATTTAGAACCAGTGGTCGAATTGGAGTGGGATACGGAGGGATGCCATCCTTCTACTTCTTTTCGTCAGCATTTTTCATCCCTCCACTTATTTTGTTTAAAATTATTCATCCGTATTGGATTTTGAAAAATTAATCGAGTTTTATCGTAAACACAGCGAAAGTTTACAATAACCTTTTTGTTCTATTCGTTAGGTTAGCATAAATGAAAACATTTACAAATTTTTAGTCTGTAAACTCGTGTTGAATATGAAATTTTTTCAATGATTTGAAAGAAACTTTCTGTTAAAAGTACCTACCCTGTATATTTTTCATTGTGATTTTTCTAATCAGTAGTTATTGGATTAGAATTATATAGAAATTGAGTATATTAAATAGGTTTTATTCAGTTTATCTAAGCATTCATTTTGAATTTTTTTTTATATAATCTAAAATTTAAGAACAACAGGGTTGGTTTCATCCCCCCACTTATTTTGATCCACTTCGACCACTGTTTAGAACAATTTGTTCATGCGTGTTTTTTTTTTCCATGGTAGTAATAGACGACTTTTTATTTTTTATTTCAGTGAACGCAAAGAGGCAAAACCACTGAAACGCAATTTGTTCGTGCTCAAGGATGGAAAAGCGGTTCCGTTTCCGAGAGAAAAGTTGCATCATGTCTACTTGTTACAGAACACTATTCGTGAAGTTTTGTCCAAAGAATACAAACATTTTAAGTCAAAGTTGGTGAGCGACAAGATAGCAGTAGACAAATATTCTGCCTACACGTGTGGTCATATACCTGTAGTGTAATAATAATAAAAGATGCTACAGGTATACAATTTTGTACCTTTAGGTATGATTTGTATCATAACTAATACTATATGAAAAAATTTTAAATTTGTAACTATCGGTAATTGTAATTTAATAAAAATAGGAGATGCTTATCGTTGTTACAAAAAAAAATTGTTGTTCATATTAACATTTATAAGTTATAACACATAATATCACACACCTACCTACCATTTATCTACCATTCAAACGGTTTATCTAGAGAGTCATTCATCGCGATTTTATAATTATTTAATTATAATGTGTGTAATATTAATCTTGATTTTCGGCGGTCAATAATTGGTTCGCCACGTGTTTGAAGAGTTATGAATAACTTTTAAACGGAGAATTATTCAGAGTGTAATAATAATTTGTAAGATGTGTTTGAATACCTTGTCTAATATTAAATATGGGCAAGTTTAATAGGTACTCTATTAGCATCGACTATATAGAATATTTTATAATCAATGCTTTTAAGTATTTCATAATAGGATCATAGTGGCGTAATTAGTAATTTGATCTGGAGAAAGGGTGGGGGCGCAGTGGTGGATTTGAGGGTAGGGCGACTTAGCGATCGTCCCTTCCTTGAACTTTTTTCACCTCTTAATGCCCCCGTCAGCATAATAATATGTGCCAGGTGAATTCTAAATATAACCAATTTTTGGAATAATCTATTACCTGCAGTTGATAATATGATGTTTTCTAAGGTTAAGAAATGAATATAAACTAAAAACAAAAATTGTTCAACAATGATATGAGGTATTATGTCATAATTAGGTCTTGAAAATTAAAGCAATATAAAAATTACTTTTTAGCACTGATTATGTTCTAAGATTTACCAAAGAGAAAATGCAAATGCTTCAACTTCCAAGCCCTAGTCATATACAGTATAATATATTTGTATGTACAACAAAATAAAAGATTATTTATTTAAAGTAAATTGATTAGTGATTATAATATTGTAATATATCATGGTTATATAAAATATTATACCAACATTTAATAAATTGGTATACAAAGAAAATATTGAAAATTTTGGATGATAGAAAATTGCGCCCTCCGCCCCCAAACCATTAAGGAGCGAAGACTTGTTGAATTATATAAATAATGTATAAACCAATGATGCCAATTCGCCACTCGCTTAAATATTCTTAAATATCTCTGGGAAGGGGGGTATAAATTTTTTAGTAAACTTGTTTATTACTAGTAAATAAATTAAGTATTTAAAATAAAACGATTCTGAACGGAGCTTCACTTAATACACAAAAATAATTGTAAGCTTTCCGAAAAATATAACCTATCGTATATAAAAAGGATCATAAATTTTGGATTAAAAAAAAAAAAAAACTTTAAGACATTTCTCTCAAATTTTGAGTAAATTTTTTTTTTTAATTTTGAAAAAAATATTGGGAGTTTCGAAAAATTACTTTTCTAAACATCCATCATTGTCAAAACACTAGCTTCTTTACTCCACTCAGAATCCAAAATAATATTTATTAAATTATGATATAGTTCATATAGTCACGGTTTTAAAACTAGATCTAATTTCTTGATGACAAGGTTACATATGAACAGTGGCGTAGTCAGGATTTTTTCATGGGAGGGGTTTACAAGTTTTGTTAATAAACTTACCCAGTGGCATAGCCATGGTAGGGGAGGGTTGAAGATTACAATAATGCTATATATCTATATATACATGGGTCCAATGCTTTGGACCAAAGTCATTTATTCGGGTTACGGGTGTTAATACCAATGAGATGAAAATCATTTATTTAATTGGTATGAAAAATGATCTATAAATAGTATAAATAAAGAAATTCTATAATAATCTTCCGCCAAATTTACTTATTAGCAGTAAAAGAACTAGAAATTTAAATATTTTAGGCATCGCATTAAGATTTAATATTATTTAAAATAATTTTTAATGGACTTTCTGCATTTAATCTTGAGTTTTTTTATTTAAATTTAATATATCTTAAGTGGTTTAAATAGCTTTAACCCGAATCCAAATCTATATTCTATGTCCGAAGAAATTTACTTAATACTAAACACATATTCCACAATTTTTCCGATATTTAAATCCAATACAAAATCCTGGTTATTTTATAGTATACACAATTGGTACACTCCTGATGAAACAACCTAATCAATCCAAATACAAATTTTTCTTAAACTATCAACTATGATACAAAATAACTCAAGAAAAATAATTATTGAATTATGTCGATCTATCCATTTAGCCGAGTATAAGTTTTAATCGTTTATATTGTTTGTTATTTAAATTATGTGTTTAAGATCTACTCTGCTAGTGTTGAGCTATTTTAACGTTCCTTTAAATAGGTATAATACTACAACAGTAATAAAAAATCAATGAAAGGGGTTTGAACACGCCACTGCACATGAAGATACTTGTATATAAATCTCAGAGCTTATGACTAAAAATAAACAAATTTTATAAAATAAAAATATTAAAATACCTGATATTTTACGCAAGAAAATTCATTTGAGCCATAATTCTAACGTTAAACGAGTATAAAAAATAATTCATGGAGTGTTTATTAAACTTGAACCTTAGATATGAAAATATGTGGTAAATCTATTGGCGAAAAAAAATTTTGCCGAATAAATAATTTTAAATTTTATGGAGTTCTAATTAAAAAAACCTTTTATTTTACGTGAAAATAATATTTTCCGTTAATATTTCAACTTAAACCGAGAATAAAAAAATCTTGTCTTGGTCTTTTTTCATTTATTTTTATGCTATGTTAGTAAATCATATTACTTTTTATTTAGAATTAAAAATTTTATTAAATAAAAACGAATCGATTCTAATATTTTTAAAGTTCTATACTTGGTCCAAAATCGGTAAAAGAATTTGAAAAAATTTTGATATATTGTGAAAATTTCGAGTTCCTACTACCATTGATTTCATATTTACAACTAAATATTGAAAATTCATTTTATGATGAAATAATCTACAGAAGATTTTACCGTTTTTGTTCAATTTTTCGGTAGTTTTCCCTTACGCTTAGAAAAACTTTGAAGATTAGAGAAAAATTACCTCTTTAAAGTAATAACTAGAAGACATTTCTGATCTATTGAGTAAGTAGCTAATTTTCAGTAAAAAATATTATTACAGCCTAATAAGTGGTTCTCAAAATCTGCAAGTTTTACAACTCACATGCACCCCAGAGTTCGGCCAAATCGTACTTTGATGTGGATATATAATACACAGGAGTGTACACTGTACATGCGCGTGCTCCGCTGCTATCGTAATAGAAATAAACTGTTATTATCAAATTCAGAATTTATTGTTGTAAAAATTAATTTGTATTGTTATTTTCATAAAACTGATTTCCAAAATTAACTAAAATTTAAAGAGTTAAAAATATCCATGTTTGACGTTTAAAAGAAAACATCAACCATGTATTATATACAAAAATATTAATACTTAAATATTTACATAATCTAATCCAGTGGTGTATTTAACGGGGGCTGATGTGATTGATATATCACCCCCCAGAGCCTTTTTTTCTACAAGTTATCAATTTTAGTTTTTTTTAAACTAAGAACCATATCCATATTTGCAATGGCGTAGATACGATTTTTTTCTAAGAGTTTTTAAAAATTCATTAGTAATGATTATCTTTAATATTTATATTTATAGATTAAAATATATATTATAAAACAAAATCATCCCAACATCTTTTATTTTCCAGCTAACACATTTAAAGTTATCTATAGAATTCGGTTGAATTTTCTGAAAATGTATGAAAAAAATAAATAAATATATAAATACAATATAATAAATTCTAATTTTTAAAAAAATTTATCATTTTATTATAAAAACGAATAAAACCTAATGTAAAACGATAATTACGATACTATAATACTGTCTTATTGGATAAAAACTTAAAAAGTCAGTACACTTCACACAATGAGTACTCTTTGCTCCTCGGGCAGAATACTTAGAGGTTGTGTTGAACTTTAAAAAAGTAGTAAATGGTTTCTTCAATACAACGTTTCTGAGTGGAGCTTCAGTTAATTATAGACAAAAATAATTGTTAGTTTTAAATTGAGTAGGTACCTTTGTTTAATTGTCGTAACATATTTATATTTTATTCGAAATTTGTCTATGATAAGATCTTGTTGGTATTTTTAAGATTTAAGCAATATAACTTTTGGAATAACGAATAGGTATAGTAACCAAATAATCTATGTCTTCTATTGTTGATAATAGGAGAAAATTTTAAGTTTATTTTCCAATTAGTTTTGGAGTTAAGGGAAATTAATTAAATCAATTTTATAAAAATCTCGTTTACGACATATTTTGCCGTTTTACGAAATTTATCGATAGGTTTTCTTTGTTTTTAGGTAAAGTATTAAAAGTTTCGAATAATGACGTCTTTAATCACGTATCACTAGGGTAATTTATGATAAAAAATAAATATTTCTACATGAAAAAGTGTTCCCATAAAAATAAAAATATGTATTTTGTAAATTTTATTTTATAATTGCACATTTTTATTTTTTTTTTGCTTCTAAGAGAGGTTTAAACCCCCTAAACCCTCCCCGTCACTACGGAATCAGTGAGTGATACAATTACAATTTACTATTGATAAATAGTAAATTGTAAAAATGTTATATTTTTTCATGGGAAAAACTTAACCTAACCTATAATAAAGTATTTAGAAACGCTGAGAAAAACAGTTGATGGCCTAACCATTCTATATAATCTATGGCATTTAACATTCACTGAATTGAAAATGTGGAGAAATAAATTTGGTACCAAAAACATTATCTCTGGACTAAATGGTTTGGCAATGCTAAGCATCCATCGTGAAATACATATGGATATAGAAGAAGTATTAAATGAAATGGCTAGAAAACCTCATAAATTAAACATTATTTTGTAATGAATAATTTATAAAAATATAATGAATAAAATAAAAGCTGAGAGGGGATGGAGTTCAACTATACGACGATTTTTTTCTGATAACACCCCCCTCCCCCAAATGGAAATCGTAAATACGCTATTGATATAATCTGTTATTTTTGGAGTCGTTATTAGTCAAGGAAATTTTATGAATCTACAGTAACTTGAATTTTTTTATTACAATTACATACCAAAATTATAAAAACGTTGAACAAACGCAAATAGTACCTAAGTGATCTGACATCGACTCCAAAAATAACTTATTTGATTTGTAAATATTTAAGAATCAATAATTTCGTTTTAATATTATTTTAAACATTTTAGATTTTAGACATTTTTAGATTCTGGAAACCCTTTTTCACATAGAAATACTTGTCCAAAAGTTTCTTACAGTAATATTTTTGATCGGAAATCGTATCCCAATGGTACTTTACAGCAGTGGCATACACAGGATTTTTCTATGGGGCAGAGGGTTTGTCTCAATATTTTTTAATAAATCCATTTAATCATATATAGACATGAATTGGGCCATGTTAAGGGGGAGCAAAGGGGGCAGTTGCTTCAGGTGGAAAATTTTTAGGTTTTTTTAAATTAAATCGACATAAAAGTTTTATCATGGTTATTATACTTATTAATTATTTAAATTGCTGAAATTTTTAATCATAAGAATTTTAAACTTCAAAACACAATAAAAGAATTATTTTCACGTGGCTATTCTAATATTATCTATTACAAAAGTAATATTACTAAATATTGTTTAAATCTTGAAAATTTTAATATTCAAAAAAACCTTATCATTGACGAATTTCAGATAAAATGTAAATAATATTTAACTATTGTTAAACATACTCAATATAAAACTGGCAGTTATTGTTGAGTATAATTAATTGAAGCTCCCCAGAATCGTTTTATTGAATAAAAAATACATTTTTTTTTTTTTTTTTAATTCAACACACCCATTAAGATTATCCAGTATTCCCACCCAAGTCCAAACGATACCCATAGTGCAAAGTATATCCAGATTTTAGATTCTAAGTGGAGCGAAAAAGCTAGGGTTTTTACAATAATGTTTATTATTTTATTAACTTTTATTATTTTCCTGTAAACACTTTTTCTTATAAAAATACTTATTCAAAAGTTTTAACTATCAACTTTTTGAATCAAAATTTGCCTCTTAATTGAACTTTAAGAGGTAATTTTTCAAAGTTCTCAAAATAAACTTTATAATTTTTAAGTAAAATTGTCTTATAAAAACTAAAGCTCCACTCAGAATCGTTTTATTGAAGAAAAGATTTATCGTTTCTTTAAAATTTAACATACCCACAAAATTCTATCCAAGGAGCAAAGAATACCCATGGTGCGAAGTATGCCCGGCTTTTTTATATTGATTTCGATTACAAACTTTCTCAAAAATATATTTCTTTTATAATCGTATCTCATTAGATACTAAACTCGAATGTCACTAGGTATTTAACTCTTTTATGACTTTATTTCAAACCATAATGACCATTCATAATTCATCACTCATTAATTCATAATATTATTCAAATTATTATAATAGTTTCGTTCATACTTACAGCAGACGAATTGCGCAACCTCTAAAAAACCAGAAAAAAAACAGGAGTAAATAAATAATACTACGATCGTAGCGTCTTAAAAATAAAAGTATATTGTTGTATTATATATTGTTCAAAAATAGTTACACACTTTTAAAATATTAAAATATATTTAATTAAAACGTGTGTGAACTGCGAATTGTTTCATTCGAATATTAGGAGCTGATAGACACTACAGGCTCTACATCGACTACTAGCCGCCGCATTCGGACGAAACGCCTCGTAAGTTCGAGCAACTTCTGCATCGAGTGAATTAGAGAACTCTGCACTAAAACTGCAGGTTCAGACAGGAAAATGAGTTCGCTGATAATTCATTATTGTTTTTTAATTAATTTACATAGTATATACGCAGGTCGATTCCGGTCACGCAAAATTTTTTGTGATTACCATCTTATTTAAAAAAAAATATCTTAGTATACCTAATCAAATTTTCATACCTAATCTAAAGTTTAAACTTTAAATGCACCATACGGCCAGTGGCATTATAGGTTTATTTTTACTCAGCGATTGCACATAATAATACAAAAAAAAAAAGCTGGACATACTTTGCACTTTAGATATTCTTTCGCTCCACTGGTGGTATATGCAGGGCCGAATTTAGAGGGGCAACGGTACCGTGTTGCCCCTAACGGTAATTTTTTAGGGGCGGCAAATTTTAAATGCCTTAGCGTATATTAAATGTACCATATTATAAATAATATAACAAAAAAAGCGGACATACTTCGCACGATGGGTGTACTTCGCACGATGGGTGTACTTCTCACGACAGGTGGTATTCTCTTGACGGGCGTATTATATTTTAAAGAAACGATAAATCATTTCTTCAGTAAAACGATTCTGAACGAAGGAAGTTAATAATATAAGAAAAAAAAAATGTTCGAAAAAAAA
>JAIPRM010006764.1:0-18149 GCA_025469315.1 Stegophylla sp. TES_Ste_2020 | reverse complement strand
TAATATTTATGATATAATCTAATAAAATCAGATTTCACACTTAAGCAAAAACAATAAAGAATTTAAACTTAGCTTAAATCATTTAACTTATTACAATGTTACAATACATCAAAATTAAAGTACATAACAGCGTATAAATAAATATATTTACAAAACATAAAAATAAGTACCTTATGTTGTAATTTAATTATTTCCTAATAACAAGAACAATTAAACAATTTTCTTAAGTGGGACAATCCAATGATCAATGATCAGATCATGCGCCTTGTGCCTTTTATTTATTTATTTGCAGAGAAAAAACTCCATTTTCAAAAAGTTATACATAAATATAACAGCTGTAGAGAAAAATGAATTACAAATACATATATAGAACACATAGGAGTACTATGAATAATAATAATAATAATAATTACAATGCAATTAATGATACATAGTCAATAAATCAATAATATTAAAATAATTAAATTTAATTATAAATGTGTTGAATATCATAAAAACTACACTAAAATACATCAAGATTGATAGAATTATCAAATGACATTAGTATATTTAGTGATGAATTTTTTGAATAATTTAAATGTATGCTTTCTAATAAATACGAGATATTTTTCCTAGTAGTTTTCTAGTCGGTTTTAAAATTAAGTCTCTCTAATCAAGTGCTACAATAAAATTTGTTGCTGAGTAGTTTGAATAAAACATTTTAATTTAGATATTTTGTATGGTTCATTAACAAAAAATAAAAAAATGTTGGAACGCCATCATAACTTTAAAGCTTTAAAATTATTTTTAAATTTACAGTGATTAAAATAACCATTCATCAACAGTTTTTTCTCATTTCAGTGATTGCTATACACATAGGATTAAGAATTGTGGTAAGTATCAACAGCAACAATAGGAATTTAGCATTAAAATATCTCAATAGAGATTTTATCAAAAATTACATAATCCAAAATATTTTTTTTGCGTTTACAATGTTATCAAATTGATTTAATTAGGTAATAAAATGTCTATTTATTTATTTATTCATCTGAAAAAATTCCATTTACAAAATACAATTTAACATAACATTGGTATTAAAAAAGTTGTAAGTTGGCACATTACAATTAAAAATGTCATTGCAAAATACAAATATAACAAAACAATTGATTCTTAAGTATAGTAAAAAAAATTTGCTATTTATAACTACTATTCTAAATTTACAGTAATTACTGTCTATTCAATATAAGTTAAGAATTTGATAATTTTTAGAAATAACAATAAATAGAAAACTGCAACTTTTTATAAAGTTATTTGAGTTGTAATTCTGACTTTAAATTACTAGTAAAATAAAATCCTGTACTTTTACCTTTAAGATAGGTAAACAGTAATAAACTAAATTATTTTATAATATAAAAAGCATTATGATACATTTTACTGAATTGTAAAATTTTACGATCTGAACGAAGTGAAGAAGCTAATGTTTTTACAATGATGATTAGGTATTCTTTATTTTTTATTTATTTATTTTTTTCTGTGTACAACTTTTTGTATGGGAATACTTGTCTAAAAGTTTCGATCAATAACTTTTTGTTGCTAGAATATTTTGTAACCTGTCATTACTGGTAATATAAATTCAGAATTTCTAAGAATAGTGTTTATCAGATATTTTTTTTTTTAATTAGCTTCCAACAAAATAAACATTTTGTACAGTAAACTATCGTGATCAATATAAATAGTATTGTGATGAATGATTACAATAATATTACAATAATAGTCAAACCACTTAAATAAATTATTCTTTCTCTAGTGTTTATTTATATTGGAAAAAATGTAGAAAAGGCAAAAAATCACATTTGCATATAATCATATATTATCAATGCAAAATGACAAGCACGTTCCATTAACATAGGTTTGTTAAATTGTAGAAGTGAACAACCAAAGTAAACTAATAAAGAAAATTATCATATTTATCATTATTAAAAATGTAATTAATAATGAAGGCGATATTATAATTTTAGCTAATACGATCCCGGATAGAAACATTACTCTAGTATGATATTATGTAAAATTATGGAATAAGATAGTATTTTTATATTTAAGTCATAAGTATAGTCTAATGAACAGTGTGTAATATAAATTAATCGGGGTCATGAAAATTATAGTTGAACCTACCTATAGAATTAATTGATCTAAAATACATAATAATAGGTAGAAATATAAAAAGTATCGATAACAATTAAAAACTACAATGAAATAGCAAAGGTAATTTGAAATATACATATATAACAATTTACCATCAAAGATTTAAATTAAGGAATTAACATTAATGGTTAGAGTATAACAATATTTCTGAACAAATTAGATCTAATTATTATATAACTTAAATCATTGATATATTATAATATACAATACAATAAAATTATAACTATGCACATATATTTATAGTTGGTCTAATCCTTTTTTTTGTGATTTTTTTCAAATCTAGTGTGTATTTTAGTCTTTAGACTTAGGTAGTTTTTAAGTTATGGTAACATGAATGTCATGAAATCATTTAATATTTATTACAAAGCTAACTATAGCTAAAACATTTAAAAACAACAAACATCATATACATTATAATTAAGTTTGTACGATTTTAATATGTGTTGATTAAATTCATCTATTAACAATTAATTAGATTTATTGGGTGAAAATTTTTGCTTCGTTCCTACCAAGTGTCACACAACACCTCAGTCAACTTTTTTGTTACCCTTATTACTAAAGCCCAGAAGTTCATGCATCTTCATGTTTTTACTGAATAGCTAACTAATTGCAAGATCAAACACAAATTTGCAATTTACATATACAAATTCAAAAACAAAATTTTATTTTACATAAAGTTGCAATTTTGGTATTGTTTTTTAACAGGATATTTTTGAAAAAGATGTTCGTTGTTTACTGCAATTAGTCATATAAAACTCATATTTTATGAGTGCAAAATGTAGTATAATAGTGTGTAGTTAATTAAATTACATTTAAAAGACCTCTTGACTCAATAAATAAAATTTAAAACTTATATATTTTTGTTTGGAAGGGGACATACACTATTGTTTTTTTTATAAAATTTTACTCTTTTGTGTAAGTGCGATATAGGTACACTCTTATAATGATTAACAGGCTACAAATGAGCTTTTTGAAACACTCTAAATTTTCATAAAAAAAGAATAACAATGGATAATAATTTATGTGATGACTTAATATATTTAAAAATCACACCAATTTCATTGGATGACATGGAGTGGAACAAATAAAGTACAAAACCATATTAGCATGTAATAGTCGCTAGTTTGTAACAAAACATTTGTCAGAGTATTTGATTGTGAATTGTTATGTTTAAAATGAAAATTATTGAACAACATTTTTTTTAAATTACATTTATAAATTTATTTGAATTTTAAGAGCATATATCAATGTTTTAAAGCGCATAAGAGCGTGCATATTTCGGAAATTTTTAGTGCATAAACTTCCAAACGCTATTTATTAACTATGACTTAAATATTAAAATTAAAAATAATTAAGTTACAAAAGTTAGTACTATGCATAATTTAAATTATAATCAAGATTTAAATTATTTCTAATTATTTCTCATCTACAAAAAATAAACCTATTTTAAAAATGACTGATAGTTATAAAATTGTTTTCTATGTGTATAATAGATTAGTTATTGTTTAATAAAAAGTATTAATGTTATATATACATATACAATTACATAATCATCAAAGTTATGATTCAGATAAAATCTTTTCAATTGTTTGTTCATCATCATCATCATCATCATGTAATGGAAAATTAGTTAAAGTAGGATTACTTTCAAGGAATTCTCTTAAAACTGATTCTAAATCAACATTAGACACAGTACCTTCAACTGCTTCATCCTGATTTTGAACCTTGTCTTCTATTAATGAAACCTGTAATTTAAGATAATTGCTTTACTGTAATTTTATGAATAAAATCATTCATTATAGTGCACTATTATTATTATTATTATTATTATTATTATTATTATTATTATTATGGCACAATAGATTACTCACTACGCTAGAAAATACATGGCGCTACTATAGATGGATGCTACTGTAACTTATATTTGCATTATTAAACAATACTGTAAACGCTAGTGGTGGTATCTGCCACAGCAGCTTGCTCGTTAATAATGGTTATAAGAAGATTTATAATAATTAATATTTAATTATAACATGCAAACACATTATGTTGAAAAATATTTTATATACATACTTAGTTTATATGATAAGTACCAAGGTATATTTATTATACTATTGTTATTCAATGTGTTGAAAATTGTGGTCTACTGTTATTAGTACAACACAATACAAAAATTAGTATTGTTTCCATGGAAATAAATGCTACTTAAATGTACTTGAATTGTTTTAAAAAGTGAAAAACTTTCAATAATGTATTTCAGGTGTTTCCGTCAAATCCAAAAATTTCAAGACAATAAATTATTAATTCTGGTGTGTGTATATATATATATATTTTTTATTGAGTTGAAACAATTAATTATTAAAAATGCATATCCATCCTTCAATTTTCATAAAGTTTGGATTAAAAAAAAGATAATTTCAGAGTTTTTTTTTATTAAATTTTAGGAAATTCTTCTCAAACTAAATATATTTATCAGGTATAAAAGGAAACAGTTATTCAAGTATTGCAGGGTACAAATAAAATTTTGGATCAATTTGGAGTGATTGTTAATTAAATTTGACTATAAATAAAATAAATTTGAATAATGAATCATTGTTATTTTTAATACCTATTTAAAACATTTATATATTAACCATAATCAAGGACTTATGGCTACCTCAAATTAGTTTCAAAAAACTGCTAAAAATTTGTTTAAATGTTTTTTTTAAAAAAAGTTTTGAAAATTGAAATCTTTAAAAAAATATATACATCTTAACTAAAAGAAAAAGGAAATATATATATACATATATATATATATATATATGTATTATGTATAAATATTTGAATGGTTTTAGAATTTTCAAACCTTCAAACTCAAAATGTTTAACATACATTTTTTATATAATACCTACCTCCTCATTCAAGTCCTTCGCTCCAGCCATTAAATTTATCAGTTTTTAAATCATTAAAAAATACTTAGAACCAATATTTATACCAAATATACCAATAATACTTTGTTATATATGCAAAACAAAGCAAGGGGAAAAATGGAAAAAAAGAAAACGGCTAATATTGTTTGTGAAATTTGGAAAGATATGGATCCACAAATAATTATGAATGGATCTTCAAAAGTTAGCATTCATCCATTTAATAAATATGTTGTACCTGTTGAAAAATTTGATCCATTAACATTACAACGATGGAATGAATAAGAAACTAATGTAAATAATAACATATTATCACATACAAAAACATCTCAAGATGACTCACATGAAGCACAGATACATACACCTCAAAATTATACTGCGTCACCATATACAATAACACCCCATCAAGAGAACACACAGATAACATCAACACCACAACATTATACTATGTTACTACCAAATATCAATCTTATGCCATCTGATAACGTAACACATTCATTTGAAGAACTTTTATTAAGTTCTATGAAAGAATTCAGATGGGAGAAAAAGACAACACGAAGAAAAATTACAGAAGGCTGTACAGTAATAACTTCAAATGAAGCTATACAAATGTTGAAAAAAAAAGTAATAAAAAAAAGGAACCTACAAAACATGCGCCAAAAGATGCACAGATGTGAAGAAAATTCAGATCAACCATTCCAGGGAAATAATACACAATTAAAAGAACTATTAACTGTTTCAGGTGACGAGGGAGATTTAGAAAAAGAATTAGAACGTGATGAGCAAGCTATCATTGAAGAAGCAAATATATTTAGGACCGAAAAACATAAAGACAACTGGCTTTTAATTAAATATAATAGTGGAAAAAGTATTAAACATTATGTTGGTGTAATTCAAGATATTCACAAAAAAAAATATAAAAACATGTATTCAGTTAAATATGTTCGTGTCATAAAGCAACTAGAAAAAACAACCATATTTAATAATTCATCAGTAGAAGATTCCGATATAATCGATGAACACAAAATTGTGAAATGTCTTCCTGAGCCAAGTCTAGGAAGAAGGAGCGACTGATGTTTCCCTGTCACATTTAGTCAATACAATTTACAATAATTTTTGTCATTATTATTAACTAATGTTCCTATGTATGTATCAACTATAAGACTTATAGCATAAGACTGTTAAAGTTAAAAAGACAATTTATAAATACATATAGATATACATATAACTCATGTTAAACTTATTAAGTTTAAAAGATAATATGCTATTTTTTTTACATTTTAATTGTCATTTTGAAGTTTGAAAGGAACTTTTTAAAATTTTTTTTTTATATATTTTAACTGTTGTTTAAAGTTTAAAAGTTAAAAATGTATTTTTATTTATGTTTATATATAACTCATGTTAAATCCACTAACTATAAGTTTAAAAAGTAATTTGTTATTTTAATATATTTTAACTACTACTGATAAAGTTTAAAAGGTGATTATTATTATTTTTAATTCATGTTTCTATAATACCTACCACTTATGTCCTATACTGTATAAGTATGTATAGGTATGTATACTTATAATATTTTGTAACTGAAAAATAAAAAAGGCAGACATACTTCGCACGATGAGTGTTCTTCGCACGACGGGTAGGATTCTCTTGACGGGTGTATTGCATTTTAAAGAAATGATAAATCATTTCTTCAGTAAAACGATTCTGAACGAAGGAAGTTTATAATAAAAGAAAAAAAAAAAATGCAAAAATTCGGAGTATCAGGCTAGAATCGAACCAAGTGCTGTCGCGTGCTAGGCCGATTCCATTACCACTAGGCCACTACACATAATTGACAATGTAGGTTGAATTAGTAGGTATGTAGTATAATAACCGAAAATATTGAATTTACAAAATAGAACAAAATAGTTAAAAAACTATTGTTGCATGTGTATATTAATTTACACCATCATCGTATTCATCATCGAAAAATACACATGATGGCAATAAGGAAAACATCAACCTTCTTGGAATGATTACAAAAGGAAAAAAATACTGTTATTTAATATGGTATACATATACATATACATGTATACACATGCATATTATAGTGCATACATATACATGACAGTCCGTGTAATATAAGACAACTAATAAGGCGTTGTAACATTGAGAAATGTATTTGGGCGGTAGTCCAAAGGCCACACCGTAATTACCGACTTGTATCGTATTAAATTTAGCGTCGAAAAATACGTAGGATAAGATAAGCGAATAACAAAAATAGTGTCTGTACTTTCTTCGACTTTCTTTCAGTCTTACCCTTGTAAAATTTTGATTCTTTGTCTGTATTAAGAAATTTTATTGCACCAAAATATTCGCAATGAAATACTGTATCTACACACCAAATTTCAAAACAATCGGTCGAACAAATTTTCTTATATGTTAATAGGTATATTAATATATTTATATTTAATTCAGTCAAAATTCTAACTTCAAACGGTTATAAAAAAAAAGTTGACTAACGATTTTTGAGATTTTTTCAGATCAATTAGACACATATGTCAGTGAGATCATATTAAATTTTCAAGTCTTAATATCAAAAATCAAAAATTTTATTACATAAAAACTAACAAAAAATGAGATATTTCCGACATTTTCAAAATGTCGTACTTAACTCAAAATTGATCAAACCTTTTTGAAAATTTTGCTGCATTATTTTAGAAGTTATGTCAAAAAGTAATTTTCAGTTTTACGGAAATTTCGGTAATTGCATATTTTGCCGTTTTTTGTCAATTTTTTTTTCAGTTCTTTCGTGTTTTTAAGAAAAGTATTGAGAAAATGGAAAAATGACCTCTCTAAAGTACCATCTAGGTATGATTCCGGTTCTATAGAGATACTGATCGAAACTTTTAGACAAGTATTTTTATACAAAAGTATTCACAGAAAGAGAAAAAAAAATAAAAATAAACATCATTGTAAAATCATAAGATTCTTCACTTCGTTCAGAATCTAAAAGGCTTTAGACTGAAATGTTTAATATTCTTCTTAACAACTCATCATTTTCCTTTTTACACCATGTTCTTATGTTTCACTTAAATATTGCTATTATGAAAACAATAGTTCAATTGGTTATTTTGAAGAAACTATTAAACGTATTTTAGTTTTAAAAAAAGAATTATATAGCTTAAAGTATGTATAATGATGCTCTTGCTCTGCTTTGGTATTATGATACTAAGTTGAGTAGAGAAATATATTGACATGACTCACTTGCTCTAGTAAATAGGGGAAGTGTGCCACTTAGACATTTAAAAAAAAAAATATTTGCTATTGAACCAATTTTCAATAAAATGTATTTTTGACTCAAAATATGAATATCTCATAACATTTAGAAAACATATGTTTATAGGTAAAATCTTGCTAAACTTATAATTTAGGTCTTGAAAATGAATTAATGTTGAACTTTTATTTTTTTGCGATGAACTTTCCCCTACTAAACCTACATATTATATAATTAAATTATTATTGGGAACAAAATTATTCAAGGAACGTGGGAGAACATGAAAATCAGAAGAAATTTCCAAAATGTGGCAATAAGGTAGTATTACCTTACCTTACCCAAAGTATTCAACAATTTCATTGGGTAACTATATGATATATATTTAAAAGTATAATAATTGTATGGAGTAAGATATAACAGAAATTTCAGTCATTAATATTAAACTGGAGAAAATAGTAAAATTGTGTATTGCCATCCGATGTCATGCTACCCACCGCTACATTGAAAACTTGTTAACCCACCGATAGTCAGAAGGAATAACACCTGCCGAAATGAAATATTATGAAATTATTAATGTGGTTTGTTTTTGTCTACGTTACTGAGAGCAGGGACGCCTAAAGTTGGGGGCCAACAGCGACCAATACCCCCCTGAGATTCTTCATGTCTCTTAAAAAATTTGGAGTTTTTTACATAATTAATATATATTTTTTTTTGTCGCATACCTATATAAGTTTTATAATTAATAACAATATATGCTACTTTGTTCTTGGTAAAGTAAAATAGAGACATGGACAAATTCGTGTGTACAGAAGGACCAGGGTGGGAAATTGCTCTTCTTGCAATCTGAACTTTTTCTCAATAGCTTATGTTAATTTACAATTTATTTTTGCTCCCGCTCCCCTAAGTTATATTATTGTGGTTGTCATTGACTGGCCTGATTGAGTTTTTAGTATACCTCTAAAAAACCAAACCAACTAGTGAGTAATCTATAATATTTCTAATCAATAATACAACATCAATTTAACACAATACTTGTGATTGCTGGTGAGATGATTCTCTCTCTTCCAGCAGATGATGGTTATTTTGGCTTGCATCTGTTTTGGATATTTGTGTAAATCTCATTGGTTTACGTATACCTGGAACTGGTATGACAGCTGATGTTGGAATTCTTTTAAATGTTTCAGTAACAGATTCAGTTATTTTACCTGCTGTAAATAGAAATAGTTATAATTATAAATTTAATAATTTAGAAAATGTACATTACCCAATTGAATTTCCTGTGAAGATGAATGCGCCAATTGTGAAAGATGTTGTGGAAAAGGAGCTATGGGTCTATCATTTTGTGAATTTTGTAACTGGCAAAGTAAACTACCTTGAACTAATCCATCTTGAAATACACTTTGCGCTTCTATAAAATTATAAAATAATAAAATTAATGTATCAAATATAAATTAATAACAACAGATATATGTATATTAAATACTAACGATAATAGTCTATAAATTTTGTGTCAATTCCAAGTTCTGATAATGATTTTAACTGATCAATTTGTATAGGGTCAGATTTTGTTTGGTTGTTAGCAGTTGTAGTATTTGAACTTCTAATCCTTTCTTTGGAAGTTATTAAGGATTCACATAATGGGGATTTTTGTGGTATATTAATTTCTTTTTTTTTGTCATCTGATATGACTTTTTTTTTTCGCTCATCTAATATGCGTTTTGTTTTTCGGTGATCACCACCCGTCATAAAGTCAAGCAAATTATCTGTCATATTCATTGCATACTTTGAATCTTTTGTGAAATTTATAATGCTAAAAAAAAAAAGATAATTATGTTAAATTTTATATATATATAAAAAAAATGTATTGATAACATAAGCATGTTTACGGGAAGGGCTTAGTGGGCATTGGCCTACTCGGAGGAATAGGCCTACAAAAAAATCATATCCAAAGAAAAATTGATTACAGTCAATATAGATTTTAATTATTAGTGTTATTGTTGCTTGTAAATGATTACAAAAAATGTTATGACTATTTTAGTTGTAACCGGCAGGCTATATAGCGCCTGTAGATAAAAAAAAAAAACAACTAAAAATGTTGTAAATCTATTTCATGATAATCTCATTTACTGCAGCTTATTTTGCCATTTTTACTATTTTTTTTTGAAAATTTTTCCTTGTTATTGGAAAGGGTATAGAGCATTTTGAAAAATGACTTCTTTCAATTATTAACGGAATGCAATTTCCAATCTAAAAAAATTGCTGTATGGAAAGGTATGAAAAAAGAAAACATCATTATAAAAGTACTAGATTTATCGCTCCAATATAAATCTAAAATAACATGTATTCTGAATTTTGATGGCCTGTGAAAAACTTTCAGATATTTAATGAGGCCCTTTTACAATATTAACTGATGACCCTTGTCATATACCTTCTACTAATGTAGAAGATATATGACACATATATGTGCTCAAATTGAATGGGTGCGCAGAGTACAGAGCTCCTTTGCTATTTTATAAAATTATAAGAGCACCCTAACTAATTATTTTTTATAGTATATGAATTATATAGTTTGAGAGGACGCTTATTTATTGAAAGCCTGAGAACACCCCATCTTCTATTTTTACAATTCGAACACTACTATTAGACAAGAAATAAGAACTATATATAGATATATAGTAGAAATTATCAAAATAAAGTATTTTGAATTCCATTAGTGAAGCATTATATAAATCAAGATTGCCTGGATGGTTTTATCAAACATAATCACTAACAAAAAGTATAAACATTTGGCGCAGATCTTAAAAGGGGGTTTATTGATATTTAAATTTAAATTTAAAAATAGATTAAATGGTAGCATGTAAAATTTTTTGGTGAAAAAAAATTTAAAAAATGTAAAGTTTAATTTTTTTCAAACAATTTTTTCTTATAAAAAAAATGATTTACTGTGTACCATTTATAAAACCATATTATGTGTTTTTATAATTTGTAATAAATAATTTAATCGGTGAATGGAAGAATAGTTCTAATCCGAAATCTGAAAAAAAAGTTTTTAAACTTTAACTTTATTATCTAAAATTGAACTTTATGGAACTGTTTTTCCAATAAATGATTAAATTATATATTTTATTTTATTGTTTTAATACTTAGTTTTCAGTCATACTAAAAATGGATAAAACAACAAACAAAAAAAAAAAAAAAACAATGTGACTCCTGTGAACACAATATTACATGATATTAAGTTAAATTTGTGAAATAAGTAACTAAAATTAGAGAGAATTCATAAATATGGTACTTTCAAGAGAAAAAATAAAAAGAGACTATTTGATGAAATAGAGATATCTGTTATTTGTGTATTGTATAATCAATGGTAATACTAATTACTAATCTAAAAAAACATAAATTACTTATCTAAATTGAAATAAAATATTTAAAATATCAAAATATGTATAGAGTAATAACTGCAAGAAAATTATTCTTGTAAAGGATTTTATGCCAAAAAGTTGATCTACAGTGAAGATTCCAGATGGAAATAAACTTTCTGAATAACCAAAATTTTACTGTATAATTTTAGTACACAAAAATATTATTTATTTTTTTCTTAATATGAGTATAAGATTATACAAAAAGAAAAAATTACCTTTCTGCATATTGCATAGATGCTTCATCTCCATAGGTTCTCAGAACTAAATCCGATTCACCTTTTGTTAAATTAGCAAATACTGAATCATATGTTGGAGCATAAGATCCAAATTCTTCATAATATAAGGGTTTTTAAAAAAAAAAAAAGATAAATTTTTGTAGATATTATATTTACAAACAGTAAACATGAAATACATACCAGTTTTGATCGTGTTACGCCTGTCTTCACGCAAACCTGGAGTCGACCCTACCCCATGACTAAATTTTCCAGTCAATAAATCCAAATCAATAGGCCTTTCTCCAGTTTCTGGATTATTTCCACCATTTGGTACTAATACTGATAAAGAAGTGGATCCATTGTTGTGTTGTTTCAAATACCCTATCTTGAAAATAAAAATAAATACATACAAGTGATAAAACAATAAATTGTATAGAGAAATATCACATAGGATACTTATGAGATCATAATTATTTAATGTTATTATAATTAACAATAAAAATATATCATCGGATGATTAAAAAACTTATAATACGCCACTTTAAATTTTTATAATTTAGTATACACAATTTATTTCATTTGATTTATACTATGATTTTTAATAAGCCTAATTAAATGCAATTTTTCACAATTTTAAGCAATTATGAATACTTTAATAAGATTGTATATGATAATAATCTACTTTATTTTACTTAACAATCTTAAAAAGAAATAAAGTTTGCAATTTTAGATTATAAAATAATGCATTTTAGTTACAGTAAATTTCAGACTCTTAAGTATTTAACATAATTATGTTTATTTATCACCTCATTACTAAATGTACTTGATAAAATTTATTTTAAAGTATGAAGTAAAACTAAAAAACCTTGATGTTTTTTGCAGCTATTTTTTCAGAAGCCATCTTAGCAGCGTTTTGTGCCTGACTAAGAATTTCATCAGGAGTCATGTTATCAGGTATTGCCTCAAATTTTGATCTATAATAAAAATAAAAAATTTTTAGTAAAATCATGTGGATAGAAATTGTAGTAAGAAACACTTACATTATTTTTCGTTGATTATCATGCAATATTTCAGATGATCTACCACTCGTTTCAATAATTTTATTGTTTGAAGTTTCTCCATGATAATCTTGATTGATATCGAAACCTAATTGTGATGGAGGTATATTAGCTATTCCAGGCAACTCAGTTAATAGTGTTTTTAATTTTTCAGGCCCTGTTAATTTTAAACCAGCATGAAGGAGTCGTTTAGCTGCTTTGTAATAAATTGTGTTAGGTTTATTGTATGCCATTGCATTTTCACACATCAATTTAAAATCTGTCTGTAAATTAAATAATAATATACATTAGATTGTCAATAAAAAAAAAAAAACCTGGGCTTCAACTCTAATAAAGTAGACTAAAAAAAAAAAACAACATTTTCATTTCAATTAAAAGTTACAAAAATGATATCAACAAATTAATTAGAGATAATGTATGACTTCTTAATTTTATATTTAAAAAATTTCCATACATTATTTTCAGATTTTGTTAATTTTTCCTACAAATATATATATTTTTTAATTGTCTCTCTCATATTGTTTTGTTTTGAAATAAAAAGAAAAATATAACTGAATACCAGTATACCTAAATGTACTCAGTACTCATGTTATGATTTTCGATGGATATAAAATTATAAATGTTAGGTAGATAGGTGTATATGTAATTTTTTTTCATGTGGCCCTCAATGAATAATTGATAAAAAATATAGCCCGAGTGGTTAAAAAGGTTACCGACCTCTGGTATAAATGAACACCGTTTTAATAAATTAATATGTTAAAGCATTTACAGAAAATCCTGTGCGAAATATCTAGGATTAACATTTAAAAATGTCTGCATGTAAATAATATTGTTTCACAACTTTGAACTGTGTCCAATGGCTTATGCAAATTAAGAAATTTTTGGACAGTACATACTTTATAATACAATATGGTCTGTTGGTTTGGAGAGGTATAATCAAAAACACATTATGGCCATTTGTAATATATCAAAGACTAAATATTATGATCTATCTTAGTAAGCATAACTTAGAACGATCAACAATTGATAAATGAAAAAAATAAAAAACAGCTATTTTATTCATAATCAAAATTGATAATTTATAAGTTAATGTAGAGAATGCATGTATGATAAAAGGGAAAAAAGAGCATATGATATAAAAGTTACTTATTCTAAAAAATTATTAGGTCATAAATTTGTGTACTGTCTTGATCCTACATATTTCAACACAATGCATATTAATATTAAAAAGAACATAATATTCTGAAAGAACAGGAATCTTAAAAAGTTAAATACAAATAAAATAATTGTTATTTACATTTATGATTATTATTTATTATTATTTACATTGTTAGAATAGTATCTGAATTGATTGTATTATTGATATTCATGTATTTATACTAATAATTTTATTATTATAAAAAATGTACTAATTATATTTTTTTTTTTTTAGATTATTGATTTAAGTGATATCAATCGGAAATCCTTACCACTAATACAAGCTTGGTTTAAAGGTAGTCAATTTATATTTATTGTTATTTTATAGTATATATTATTTACAACACAACACACACACATACACACCCACGCCCTGTTCAGAATTAACTAAAAAATTACCTCACTATGATCTCAATAAATAAAATTAATTTTAAATACATATCAAGTCAACGTTATTAAAATTTGATCTTACACCACAAATTATAATTTGTATCAATTAACATTTGCATAAAATGTATAATAAGAATAATGTCCTATTGTATGATAATATTTTGATAGAAATTTTTAAATTACTTATAATGTAAAATACTCACAACAAATGCATTTAGACTTGTATATTGGTTTCTTTGAATGTTTCGTCGAATTGTTCCAAAGTCCATTGGTTTAGATATAAGACGAGAATAATTTGGTGCTATACGATTAGTAACTGGCAAAGCAAATAATCGTTGAGGATCTCTACACTCTAAAGTTCGAAGCAAATGTGTTAATAATTGTTGCAAAATTTGTCGATTTTCATTTGGGTTCTTTATTTCATTTGATTTCCATTCACCTAAATCAATCATAAAACAAAAATCTGCTTGGTATTTAAAAACTATAATTTAAAGTCTAATAGATAAATACAACTCACCATTTTGAGACCCATTATAATTTGTAGTGTAAATCCTATTAGTATTATCAAAATCTATAGCACATTTTGTTATTGGAGCTTTTGCCAAAGTTTCCTCTACTGAGCTCTTCTCTTTATGTTTAATAATGTCATCTCTTTTTCTCTTTTTCTTTTCCTTATGATGTCTGTGCTTCTTTTTTTTCTTCTTATGTGATTTGGATAAATAATCATTTCCTTCATGATTGTCTCTATTGAATATTTCTTCAGCAGGCAAACAACCTCCACTGCCCACTTTTAATATTAATTTCAACCCCACTGATTTTTCCTTATCTGTAACAAAGTTTTATTTTATTTCAATTAAAAAATCTCATTTAAAAGGAGATACTCAATACTAGGCCTTATCAAAGAAAAAAAAACTGCTTTCAATAAGGAAAAATATAAATTCTAAATAAAATTATAGTCTTTAATGCCAAATATCGATTAGGCATTAGTTATTCAAGCTACCTTCATGTTTATCTTGTTTATGCTTCTTTCGTTTCTTTTCTTCGAATTCATTACTCGTATCAAGAGACGCCAGTTTGAATGCTAATAAAATACCTTATATTAAGTATGATGACTGTATTATCTAGTGTATTTGTAATCATATATTTTGCTACATTTAATTGCCATTATAATTTTGATTTAAAAATAACAACAATATCAAATATTTTATCTAATGGTTAAAATTAAAACTGAACTGTTATTATTAAATTAATTGAATAAAGCAAAACATTAATAAAACAACAAATGAACTATTGATCGAAGCAGAAGCTGATAAACAGAACAACGAAATTATTAAGATAAGCCAC
Source organism: Stegophylla sp. TES_Ste_2020 (assembly GCA_025469315.1). Lineage (NCBI taxonomy): Eukaryota > Metazoa > Arthropoda > Insecta > Hemiptera > Aphididae > Stegophylla > Stegophylla sp. TES_Ste_2020. Next base: position 2,180 of record JAIPRM010006764.1, on the reverse strand, counting down.
AGATATTAGATCAGCTGGGGTAGGAGCCTTATATTATCAGAGCACAGTCATATCACAGAGTTTATGAAAATATTCATATTATATATATTATTATAATAATATTCATATTATCAATTCTAATGCTTCATGCATTTAAAAGCGGTGTCCATCGCCAGCGACACACATCTTATTTACCTTTACTAACACTAACCAATTTAGAAACTCTACAAATAAGAAGAATTAGACTCGATCTTTGTTTCACTTTTAAGTTATTAAATGGTATCATTAATTGTTCTGAGCTACTAGTTAAATTTAATTTCCTAGTACCCAATTCTCATACCAGGAACTCGTATACATTTTATGTATCATTCCATCGTACTAACTAACTATGCTAAAAATTCCTCCATTTCTGGGTTAATCGGGCATGTAAATAAGTATTACATTGATTTGTTAATTTGTAATAATATTATCACTTTTAATGTACATCTTAAAAATAATGTAAATATTGTTTAATTTTTATTTGTACGTATTGTAACTTTATTTCTGCTGCATTCAATTTATATTGTAATACTATTAAGCCAAAATGGTCTTCGTCTTCCTTGTATATATTGGGCCTAACCGGTTCAACTTTTTTATAAATAAATAAATAATTACTCTTTGGTCATATTATAGATCTATATCTATGACTGTGTATCAGGGAGTGGCCACTGGACAGTGGACGTCTTATCGATGGATATAGGTGGCGCTATATTGCTTAATTTTTTGTACAATATAAACCCAATAATAGGCGGTGGCCACCAGTGGCGTATTTTGTATGTTTTTTGGGGAGGTGTCCAAATAATATAGGTATATACTTATTCGTTAATTGGTTGCAATATTTCTCTCTTTTACATCTACTACCATTAAGTTCATAATATACCCATCAAATATTGTAATGAAACATTTTTTATTTATTTAATTAATAGTAGTAATTTTTATGTAATTTAAATCATACATGTATAAAATACCTACTATAAACATAATTTTAATTTAAAAATAAAAGCAAATAATAATAATTTTTAAAATAGATAATAGAAAATAATAAATACACTTAAAAGTATATAAATATATAAAGTATATAAATTAATTTAAATAATAAATTCAAAACGCCTTTTTTTTAAGCTCAATTCCTTCAAAACATCATCAGTAGTAATTAGTTCATATAATAGTATAATAAGTACATTATTTAAAACTAAATTTATTTTCTTTCCTAATTAGTTTAGGGCTTTATATAATATTAAAAAAGTTCATAACGAACCACATATTTTTGTTTGTCAAATTCCCTTTAAAATTTATCAAAATTAAAGATTGAATTTTTTTTTTTTTGGTATGGGGGGTGTCCAGACACCATGGACACCCCTCCCCCCCCCAAAATACGCCACTGGCGGCCACAATGTACGGCCTACAGAGTAATCATTTTCTTAACGTATGTTCATACAACAACCTACTGCTCCCTGGGCCAAATTTTGAAACCATGAATAATATAAATAATATAATCACATTCAATGAACATTTAATATCATAAAAATAAGTAGTATTCTCAAAAAGATTATGATATGACCGTATAACAGTATACAATATTATATAACAGTATATAAATGTTCATGGATATGATTTTATCGAACGAAAAACCTGTCACTGCTCTTTATAGCAGGGCCACAGGGGTCGGTGGAGGGTGATATAATTAACAGCGTGGGTCATATTTTTTATAAATTTTTTATCGAGAGCTATATAAAAAAAAGCCAGACATACTTCGTACCAGGCGTATACTTTGTTCCTTGGGTCAAATATTTTCGGTTGGTTTGAAGGCGGCGCCGTTGTGCCGTTCATATCAACAACATATTGTTTTAAATGGAAAGCGCTATACTGCGTTTTTACCGCCCAACTTTTTACCTATACAAATATTATAATATAATACCTAAAAATGTTAACATGCAATATTTACCATGTTAATACAATGTACAATATCTAATGTTTATATAAATAATTTATAACATACTTACTTCAAAGTTTAAATACTTAAATTTCAACTTAAAAAAAAAAAGCGGACATACTTCGCACGACGGGTGGTATTCTCTTGACGGGCGTATTAAATTTTAAAGAAACGATAAATCATTTCTTCAGTAAAATGATTCTGAACGAAGGAAGTTAATAATATAAGA
>JAIPRM010006763.1:0-18151 GCA_025469315.1 Stegophylla sp. TES_Ste_2020 | reverse complement strand
AGAACTCGTTTTCTTGTTTATTTTAATCTACGACATAAACTAGCGTAATTTACGTATTGTAAATGCCTGTCCGGATTAAGCGAAGTCCGGACTAATGAGGTCCGGATTAATGAGGTTCTACTGTATTAATAAATTTAATAACTCAACATTATAATTAAAGGAAGTAATTTATTACAAAATAGTTTAATTTAAACATATCAGTCAGATATACCTATAACATATTTACATAAAATTGAGTACAAATACTTTAATACATTTATGAAATACACATGAATCTGCATTTGTACATTAGTAAAATAGTGAAAAATATTTATTACACAGTAAAAGGAATTATTAGTTTTTTTATATAATTACAATCAATTGTATTATATTACATAAAATTACAAAGGTAACTATTAATTTATCATGGATGATACATAAATTCTTACAAAAGTTACTAATCATATTTATCTTAATATTAAAATACTTAAGCTTTAGCTTTTACAATTATTATTTAAATACGAGATAAAATTTCATAATATCAGAAGAATTTTTTAAGATTACTTACAGTCCTAGACTTTCAAGTTCATCAAAAACAGAAATATTTTGTCTTAACGTTACAATAGAATTGAATATCTTAAGTGCTTGGCCGAGAGGGATTTTTAAAAGGTGCAATAGTTCTTCTTGAGTTAACATTAAAAATGTTTCGCCATCAATTTCCTACATAAAGCATAGTTACTTAAATAAAAATAATAATTTATAGATTACAATCAAAACAAAAATTATTTTATACCTGATCTTTAAAACGATCAGATATACTGATTTGTTCAGGAGTAGCACGAGTTGAGTTTGCCATCACTATTTGTTGAACATATTTAGCTACTTCTTCAATTGACCATTTTCTTACATCATTTTGGCTATATGGTATATCTAGCTGAGCATTATATCTAGTCCATGCTCTAGCTATGTTTGTACATGATAAAGAACCTAATTCATGTCCCAGAAGAGATAAACCAATAGGTTTACGTAATGTCATAGAACTTATGCTTGATATACTGTGTTTATCAAGTAAAGTACTATTACAGTTTACTCTGACATTTTTAATCCCGTTTGTTTCATTTGACCTTGAAATTTTTTATTTATAATTTTATTAAAATTTATTGAACATAATATGAAGAATAATTATAATAAAAAAAAATTGTATTACATGTCATCATTAATTTCATCATCTAAAGATGAGTGATCATCATAGTCATCATGTTCATTCATATTGAATTCATCTTCTTCAATTTCCATAATCTGAGATTTTGAACTAATTAAAATTTGATATTAATATTTATTATAAATAGATCAATGTAACAAAATTTTAGATTTAACAAAATATTACACTATAATATTATACCTATGGGCTGTTGTATTTGGCACACTACATATTTTCAACCTATCTGGTAATTTTGCCAATCCAGCAACTGCTTTTTTCCATGAATCCAATTCATATGGACAATCTTTAATAAAATGACCATTTTGTTTCCTATTAGAATTCCCTTTACTATTGCAACCAAGTACTCTGCAGCTACGAATATCACCTTTTATCAAATATTTTCACAAAACAAAAATAATTATTCTAAAACAATAAGGGGAATTATTTGAAACAAACAATATCATTTATTCTCAACGATACAATACAAAAAAAATAATTACATATAATATATGAAAATTTATGATAAAGTCTGTTTAATATCGTTAATTACTTAGTCTAATATAAATTAACGTAAATAACTGGTCATTTATGTACCTTGTACATGTGTAACCTCACCAAATGGTTAATGTGGTAAAATGTAATATATATATATAATATACCATGCAACTTAAGAGCTCATCGATAATAAGCAATTAACAAATTAAAATGTCCCCACGTGGCAGAGCAAGTCGAGAGACATATACAGATTGAGGGAAGTTAAGCAACGGCGCCAAGGACAGTAACAACAAATATCAAAACATGAGCAGAAACTGTTGATAATTAATTTGAACTTGAAATTTTGTGGTAAAGAGGTGGTCACTGGACAACTAGTGTACCTACATAATATACACCAGCAAATAGTAATTTACATTAATATTAAGTCAATGTTGTAAAAGCATTATACTTCTTTTATAATTTACAACATAAACCAAATCATTTGGTAGATTACGTGTTTGACCAGTATATGACAACAATGGCCTAGCAATGTGGGCAAAGTATATCCATGGTGCAGTCTGTCCGGCCTGTTTTACTAATGTAATTTTTAATTATTTTTATTATGAATTTAAAATTTTTTTTTTCATAACTATCCACAAACGTCAAAACTTAAATTTGGTATTAATTAAAATTACAAAATATGCTTTGGATCCCTCTCCCCTTTATAAAAAAAAATAATGTAACCTTGAACAAAAGTAAGAACATTCAGATAAAGTACTTACTTGGGGATGAAGGTACTTCAATTGGGTGATTAGTTTTTATAGACCATCCAACAGGATGAATATCTGGACTATCATCTTCAACCCAATAAGCATAATTACTATGAAATCCATCATAAAGTATTTTCAGTTCATTGCCTCTAACATCTACTATTTCAGCTATTCTAATTAATGATGGAACAACAAGATCAACAACTTCAATAGTCATTTTAACAGCAAAATCTCGTAATGGCCTACGAACAAATGCATCTTCAGGTACAGGTTCACTTTTTGTCTCTTGTAAATAATTTGTCCAAGTAAAAGGTTTTTTTCCTTTTAAATCTATAGAATAAGCATTAAATTAGTTAATACAAACTAGAAGTTTGATAAAACAAAAAAAAAAAATAATTGATCACCATTATAACCACTAGGAGGAGATAAACATCTTCCATTGTTTTCACACCATCCAATTGGGTGTATATTAGTTGATGTGATATCTGTCCAATAATCAAAATCATCTTTCCAACCATCAAAATGAATACGTATACGATTACCCAAGCTATCAGCAACGGTAGAAACATTTATTAGTTGTTTAGGTAATGTACGGGTAAACTTATCTAATGCTTCTAATTTAGCACCAACGCGAAATTTATGTTTTTTGCTATTCTGTGAAAACAATAAATATTATATAATAAATAAACATTTTAAATTGGTAATATTAAGTTTAAAATTTTAAAACTTGTACACACCCAAACAGAGCTTTATTTTTTTTTTATGTCACTTACTTCAAGATTTTTGGTTGAAGCAAAAAAATATTTTGAAGATGGAAGAGCATTACACTCCCTTAAGTAATTAGTCCAATTAAATTTATTTTCATAATTTTTTGGTGGTTGAACATTACGCTTATTCTGTTCACACCATCTCGGATAAAATATATCAGGATTATCTGCATTCACCCAAAAATCATATTCATCAGGATAACCATCAAAATGTAATTTCATACGATACCCTTATACAATAATATATAAACACAAAAGTTAAAATAAAATAAATATTAGAAACATACTATTTAATTAATAATCACCACAAACTGCTGCTACTGTCATTACACAAAACAGTGATTCATGTTCAGGGTCTATACCTTCCAATTTCTGACCTACCTCAAAAAAATTTTTTTCAAGTGGAAAAGGTTTATCAAATAATTTTAGTGGTGCAGATCTCGATTGCTTTTCTTCAATATAGTTTAAAATTTTTTGATCATCATTAATACAAGACTGAAAACAAAATGCAATCATTTTAACTTAATTGACAATTAAATATATTATATAAATATTCTATAAATGTATACTTTTAGATCAAACAAAATAGCTTTTCTTTTTTCATAATTGCCATCATCATCATCATTGTCATCATAATCATCATCGTCATCATCATCATCATCATCATCATCATCATCATCATCATCATCATCATCATCATTAACGACATTAACATTCACCACTTCTGGAGAACTTATTTGATAAGGAGAATTTATGGATCGATTTTGATCTAACTGTGGTTCACTATAGGAATTTTTTGACTGTTCAAATACAACTCTATCATAATTTCGAATTTTTTTTGAAGGAATAGATAATGTTAATGATTGTTTTCTTTTATGTATTCTACTTCCTAATTTTTCTAAAAGTTCGTTTCGATCAATATTTAATTTTTTATCACCAAGTTTTGTAGTTTCTACAATTTTCACAGAAGGTTCTACATTATCTTTTGAATCTAACTCTTTACACACCAAACTACAATACAAATTATCAATCAGTTCAGGTTTATATACTAATGTATCACAATATTCATAAAAACAACAAATAAATTGATCACTGTCATCATCTTCTGAAAACAAAATTTAAAATAAATACTTTATTACCAAAAAGTACAATAGTTGTATTCATTTTATATTATTTGTAAATTAAAATATTATTAATTAGTGTTGGTCAACAAATCAATAAATTGATATAATATCGATATCATAGGTAATATTTTCAATATCCAAAAGTAATTGAAAATATTGCAATATCAGAATAATTGATTGACGCTTGGAAAATTTATTTGACAGTCAGTTAAACACTAAACAGTATAAGATGAGAATACATGTATATAAAATAGATAGTAAATTATTTCACAGATATTTACAGATATCTCTAAAGAAATATTCCATCACACCAAACAATTTAATTTAAATTCAGTTCAGGTTGTTTCATTGCAGTGAGATGTAACTATTTTATTTTATAATTGTCTATTTTTGTTAACAAAGTGAATGAACAATATAAGTTATTAGTACTGTTGGCTGGTGCTAGGAGCAACATATGGTAATATTTTGGATTTAAAGCAAGGATTGTAATTTGTTACCAAACCAAAAAGAATCTGTAAAATTATGAAAGCTTAATGTTTAAAGAACCTTTAATTCAAATTTTAAAAAGCCAGAACCAATGTCGGGACCTAGTTTAAAAAAAGTGTTTTTTCGGTTCTTATGAAATTATAATGATAATTATGTTAATTGTTATGCATATTTAAAAAGAAAAATTATTAATTATTAAATATCATGTGCTATTTGTATTTTCATACGAATCTTTTTTATGTTGGTCCGTTGAAATAAAGCATAGCAAGAAACTAAAAATAATAATATTAAATTGAAGTACATGATACAAATATGAAAACATGAAATTATTATTTAAAATTTTAAATTTACAAATTAATTTTTATAGTATGTAAATTTGGAGATCTATCTATAATAATTGAGTTTTCATGATTTTTGTTGTTGTATTTTGATAGCAGTATCATCTGTGTACATTACAATTTGAATATCTTGTGATATTCAAAAGTAATCAGGAAATATACACTGTGTTGGTTCAAAATTGAATTTCTAGAATTTAGAATAATATCTGATAACAAGTCATAAAAATATCACAAGGTACTACACCTTAGGTAATTATAAAATAATATGTGATTTCAACTATTAATATTTCGAGTAAAAACAATAATAATTTGGAACCGGTTAAAACCGTTAATAACCAAAACCAGAATCGAAATCTCAATTATGAATTTTTAAGAACCGGAACTAAAATTTTATATTTTTAAGAACCTGAACCAAAATTGAAACCGTTATAATCATAAAGGTTCCAATCCTTGATTTAATGTTAACAAAATGGGATTATATTAATAAAAAACCAAGTTTTTTTTGTAGAAACTGCAGCAAATGTTGTGTTGGGTAAAATGGAAATAAGATTACAGTTCGCGCAACGAAAACTGGCGTGACTCTAGCAACAATTTTCAATCAGTGGTTATCATAAATATAAAACTAATTGTGTGTTGTGTAAACATCAGAACGACGCAGTGTAGTGTGAGAAACCGTGACTAATGGCTGGTACATGGCTGGTGGGTGTCAGGGGTTGTGCCAGTTTTTGTTGCGCGGACTATAATATTAAATCATATTTTCAGCAATGTCTAAGTACAGAACCAAGTATATCAAACAGTTTAATTCTATATTTGAAGCAAACTCCATCCAAATTATTAAATACCACTAAATGTGCTAAGAAATTAACAAAAGACTTGATGATGTTTTTTATAAAAGCTTTAAGACTTCTGAGTATTGTAGAAAAGGAAGGTTTTCATTAAATAATGGAAATAGCTGTACCCCCGAGTATACTGTTCACAATGAACAAACAAATACTAGACTTGTTAAACAGACTGCACAAAAATTTTAAAAAAAGTGTGTACTTCGACCTTTGGGTGTTCTTCCCACCTTTTACTGATTGGGATTTAACAAATGAAATTAAAAAGTGTGTACTTCGCACATCGGGTGGAATACTCTTGACAGGTGTGATGAATTATAAAGAAATGATGAATCAGTTCTTCAATAAAACAATTTTGAGCAGAGCTTCAACTAATACACAAAAATAATTATTAGTATTGAAGAATTCAACTTAGATGTTGAATTACGAATTATTTTGCTACATATAAATTTACAAAAAACGAAAATTGATTTTCATATATTCACTTACACTTAATGAATACTCCATAAATAATTTCAAATTACAATGAAATATAAATATCATAATAAAATAAAATAAAATAAAGAGGCTCAAATTATTGTAAATCAACATTAATTCTCTATAACATAATTAGTATTAATGTTTATTGTGTCGCCTTTGGTCAGTAACAGTTAAAAAAAGTGCAAAATATTTAGTTTACTATGTAAGATTTGACCCCAGTACCGTCGCATTTTAATCTGACACCTTAACCAGTACCCGACAATAACTGAGTTGAAAACCGTGGAAATAGAAGGTATTTAATATAATAACTGAAAATAAGAATATTCAAAATAGTATAACAAGAAAACTATTAATGCATGTGGATTTTAATTCATAACACTGTATTCAGTGTTAAAAAATACAAAAGATGGTGATAAAACATTGTTAACTTTTTAGAGTCTTTGTAAACTATAAACAAAATATCATAATATTAGTCCATAGTTTATCCAATTTTTTCAATCTAACCATTGTAAAATCTTTAATTATTCATCCATAAGAAATTTTATTGCACTAAAATATTTACAACAAAATTATCCACTTAGGTATAACGTTTCAAAAAGATGGGTTATACCAACTTTTTTTTATGTAAATTATTATAGTGAGTAATTTTAGGTAAAACTAATTTCGTCAAAATTCTAACTTCAAAAGATTACAGAGAAAAAAGTTGACATACAATTTTTAAGATTTTTTCAGGTCTATAAGACATGTGAGTGAAATCATAATACATTTTCAAGTCTAAATATCAAGAATTAAAAATTGTATTATATAAAAACTAATAAAAACGAGAAAATTTCAAAATGCTGTACTTGATTCAAAATTGATGAAATTTTTATAAAGAATTCTCATGACTATTTTTGCTAGTTCTAGCAGAATTATTTTTGAAGTTATGTTAAAAAACAATTTTAAATTTGATGAAAATTCTGAAATAGCATATTTCACTGTTTTTTTGTTAATTCTTTGAAAGATATTCCTCGTTTTTGGAAAAAGTATAGAGAAATTTGTGAAATGACCTTATTGCAGTACTATTTGGATGTGATTTCGGATCTATAGAGTTACTGATCAAAACTTTTGGACAAGTATTTCTATATGAAAATATGTTTCCAGAAGGAAAAAAAAATGAACATCATTGTAAAATCATAAGCTTCTTTGCTCTAATCTAACCTATACCTAACTTTATAACTTTTTAAAATTAATTAACCCAACAATGAATTTAATACATATTAGTAAATATTAAAGAATAAATAAAAATTATTTTATTGTCAATTATTTTTACCTTTCATAAACAATTCATTTTGTTCTTTTCTAATTTCTTCTAATGGTATTTTATAATTATTTGAATGTTCTTCAAATTCTCCATCAGACTTCATATACTGAAAAATGACTTGTTTTAATACAGAATAATTAACAAAATTAAATGTATATATATATATATAATGTATATATATATATATATATATATATATATACATTTGATTTATGTTTTTATTGTGAAATACTTTTATTATTTTATCAGAAGAAGTGGTAGTAATAGAATTATTTGAAATATTATAACCAGGCAACATTTGTGTTAATAATTTACGCTGTGCTTTATCAGTATTTCTAAATGAACCTAAAAACAACAAATTAACTGTTATATGATAATTTGTTTATAACATTTTTATCAATAATTATACAAAAATTAGTTAAAATATTAAGCAGTTAATAACGTATACCAACCATAATGAGTAATGCTAGGTTCTGGATATTCTGATTGAATTAAAGATTCGTAATTTAAAGGCCGTTGAATAATTCCAGATGAAGTAAATAAGTTTTGATTGGTTTTAGTTTTAACTTCACTATTTCCAGTTACAATACTCTTATGATATTCTATTGTATCTTTACTGGTAGTAGTATAAGGAATACCAGTTTTTCTTCTCGCGTTAACAAAATCAATTGATTTAGAAGTGTCAGTAGATGACATTTTTTCAGATAAAGCTCGTCTATTTTTGTAAAAATGTCTAGTTTCATTAGAACTTTCCATTTGATAAGGATTCATTGATGGGTTTGTAACATGAATAAAATCACTAAATTTATGTTCATTTGCAGTAGAACTTGATGACATTTGTTTAACAAAATGAGAATTTCGTCTCATTACATTTTCTAAAACAATAGGTACTTTTCCTTGAGTTTGTATCATTTTGTATTTTCCATTTGAAAGTTCATGCAACCGAGCTACAAAATTAGATCCTTTATTTAAGTCTCCACTTTGTATAATTTTTTGTGTTTTCATACCTATTTTCTTTTTTTGTTCAAGCAAGTCATCTGCGTCATTAACTGACATAGAAGGATTCAACACATAATTCATTCCTTTATTCATAACAAAAACTTCTGATTTTATTTCATTTAAAGGTGTAATTTTTGGTATGGAAAAACTTTTTTTACTATTAACTTCAGAAAAACTTGGCTTTGATTGGAATTGAGAAATCGTATTTTTTGGCTTCATGAGTGCAGACCCTGGTATTATAGAAATATTATTGTTTTGGTTAGAGTTTACTGAAGGACTTAATTTGGATATATAAGAGTGCATTTTTGGAATATCATTTTTTTCTTGTCCCATAGATGAATTTACAACAGCAGATGCTATACCTCTTTTAACTGGCAACTGTTGGTCGAATATTTCAATATCAGTATTATTTTCAATTTCATCAGATGTCAACACCTTTTGCCCTGGTATTTTAATTGAAGTAGATTCATTCAACTTTTTTCTAATTTTTATATTTTTACTAGAATCATTACTATCATTATCATCATCATCATCATCATCATCATCATCATCATCATCGTCATTATCACCATCTTCTTCATTATCATCAATTAATATAAATGATCCATTGTCTATTGTATATTGAGAAAATCCATATTGAGAACCAGTCTCGCTCGAATTATCATAACTGTTATATAACATTGTATCTTGATTCTCATACGAATCTACATTTAAAATAGATTCATTATTTTCATCAGGTCCAAAATTCTCATCGTCTTCCATGTTATAGTATAGTACCTGTACCTATCATTAAAAATCTGGAAAATATAATTAATTAATTTGAATTCAAATTACCATAAAACATATTTTTATTTAATACAGGTACCTAACCAGAGTAATTAATTACTCCTCAACACCCCACCAAGATCATCTAAAAAAAAATTTCACATATGGAGAATAAAAGAGTAATAAAGGACTACCTAGTCTTATATTATGTAACAATCACACAGACCCATCAATTCATAATAATCAACATCATTCTTCAATTAGATAATACAAAATATCTAAGTATTCATTGAATAAAAAAAAAGACACATCATATTAACACTATATGCAGATTTCTCAAAATGTGTCAACATGCTACATATTATATTGAAACATCCCTGCTCAAAGAAGGCAATAAATTCTAATGCATTAACAAAATTTATTCATCCAGCTATAACATAATATGGTATTCAACTGTAAAATAAAGACAAAAATGTCAAATATTTTAGTCCATAAGCTTACAGACTATAACAATAACCATTCATGCATAGGTACTTCACAAAAAAATTGTACTTCATATAAAGACACTAAAACTTCCTTCCCTTTACTTCTATAAAAATATTCCACAATGCAACAAATACTCATCCAAAAGTTCTTTAATAACAAACATTCTAAACCCTCGTAAATCTTCCTTGTAAGTACTCAAAATAAACTAGCCTAAATGCATACTAAAAAAAAGTTAATAACTAATAATATATTATGTAATTCACACTATTGAAGTGGTGTTAATGTACATTTTCTTCCATCATTAGATTTGTATTCTTTTTATGTATTTCTCTTGCTGTCCCATTTTAATTATGGTGTAAGTACCATGATGTTTACTAACTTTCCTTAACGATACTTAAGTTAGAAAAAAAAGGGATTAAAAAGTTTTTATATTGAATTTGTCTTTTGTAGTGGAAATTACATACAAGTTGTGCATTATTAAAGATAACAATAATGGATATCAAAGTTTACATTAAATTAAACAGCTATGATAATAGCATATTGTTATCATATATTGTGCTCATCACAACACTAGTAGTAAACACAAACCATAATAATAATCTCTTTCCTTTCAGAGTATAGGTATTATAGTATAATTATATATTTTATTGAGTAAAACTAAAAATTAATTTATATATGATTATAGCATAGTCATAGTACATGGAAAATTTAATATTTTAATATTTAATTTAATATTTTTTACAAATAACATTTTTGATTTGTTTAACACTTAATAAATAATAAACTTTAATAAATAATAAACTGTACACATACAATATTAATGTGTTGTCAGGGAAAAATTGATGGTTTTGAATGCATTAAAATTATTTTATGCTAAATACATAAATTATCTAATTATATTAGATTTTTTTTTTTTCATACAAATGAAATTAATTAGGTACATTCAAATTTTTTCATTAACATCAAGAATTTTAGTTTAATAATTAATAATTTAATGTTATAAATAGATACTTTAATAATAAAAAAAAATGGGTTTTTAAGTGAATAGTTTTAACTACCTATAGAAAAACAACTAACAACCCAGCTTGGTTACTAAATATAGAAAAGCAAATTAATTTTAAGTTACTTCTAATAATTAGCGAGTTTGTAAGCTTTTTTCAATCAAAATCAACAAAACAATTCATTCGACCAAATAACTTTTTTTTCAAAATTTATTTATATGCCTATCATGACCTTTATCAAATGTGCTTATTATATTCTTTGAGATTGAATAAAACATATCATAAAATAAATATAACATAATATAAACATTTAATAGTATTAATAATATTTAAACAATAGTAAATTAAAAATAAAACTCTTATATGCAATTAAACTACAATTAATTTTATTTAGGTTAAAACTAAATATCTTTAAATGTTAAGGAAAGTTTAAACACAAATATAATAAAAATATAGTTTTATTTGTGTCAATGAATTTTCATTTGTCAATTGTTTAAGTAATTATGAATTAATTCAAACAATATATAATAAATAAAATCACACACTAGTGAATTTCATATTATTTAATTTTAATATTATCAATCAAAAAATGCAATTAGAAATAGGAATACCTTATTTGAATAACAAATACACATTAATATTAATATTTTAGCAGAGCAAAAAGAACTAATTACTGTAACAAAATTAAAACGAAATAAATAGTATTATAGGTATATATTTTCAAATAATCACCTGATTGCAAGTCTAATGTTACAACTTACTTGTAAAATTTGAAAGAAACATCATATTTTTATAAGAAATTCTCTATGAATTTCATGATCTGTATAAACAATTGTTAAATTACAAATTATTGTTTATAAAAATACTATGTATCACTAAAATAATCAACAAATAATAGTATTAAAGTTAGGAAATATCTTCAATAATTCAATTTTTCACCTGAAAACCAGCCATCAAAAAATTCTATAAATGAATGATAAAGACATGGGAATGGTAGCATGAACAGAATGTTACAAAATTTCATGGAAAAAAAAAATAGAAACATTCAAACTGGTGTACAAGTGAACAACTACTTTTCTCATCATAGTCTTTATATCACAATCGGCACAATCTTTATTAATATTTTTAGTAAAATATGCAATTCCTTTTTTTCGATTATTATTTAATTGTTTCTGTAGTATTTATTAATTATTTAATTTTCAAATTGTTATAATTATTTTATAATATATTTTATTTATATATTAAATACAGTCCTGGTTATTTATTTGCAGTCTGTTATTTAGGTTTAAGTTTAAACATAGTTTGGATTGAGCTTAACCTGTTTAATTTATTTATTTCAATCAATAGTTAAAATTATTTATATTAAAAACTTAGATACTTCAAATATTAATCAAATACAATCTTTATTTTGTGTTTCATTATTGTCACAAAAAGTAAAAAAACCGGGCATATTTTGCACCATGGGTATTCCTATACTCTTGACGAGTGTGTTGAATTTAAAAGAAATGATAAATTCAATAAAACGATTTTGAGCGGTGCTTCAGAGTTCAGTTAATATACAATAGAAATTAACAATATGTTTCATAGTTGTTTGTTACCTATGTACACCGTCCATGTTATATTGTATTACAGTTTATATTGTACACAGTTTAACAGTGTTAGTGTGTGGGGACAAAATTCTGAATGTGCATTTTGTCCACTTTAAACGCACACGCCTGACCATCCGTTATCGAGTAGTCATATTGCAATAGTACTGTCAATAGTAACAACCAAGTTAAAACATAGACATTGAAGTGTACACATTTAATAAAGGCTCAATAGTAAAATAGTGTGCTAGTGCAAATATTAATTGTGTACTTCTAAAATTCCTCTTGTTACTCAAAAGTGCGGACTCAAAACGTTACTTGCGATCGGTGGATTTATCTGACCCAATCAGCAACCGTTGAGATTAACAGGCACAACCGTGCGGCTCACAAGTCACAACAAATTAATAAAAGAATAATTCATGTACAATTCATTATTCATGTGAATTAGTGGTTCTCAACCTTTTAAAAGTCATCACCTCTCCATAAAAACAAAATATTTTTCAATGCCCCACTGCTCAAAGAAAAAATGGTATAAACTATTTGAAAAGTGTATAATTGAAAACATACGTATTGGTGTTCTTGAAACTGGGCTGGCTTTTAATATCTCATAAGTTAAATGTTCGATCAATTTTTCTTAAATCTGCAAAATGCAAGGGACCTACAACCTATTGAAGAACTATTACAAGAAATATTTTCAAAACGTTCAGAAAAAATACAATTACTAGGTAAGCGTCGTTTAACCAAAGTATCTGTATTTAATTTTTTTTTTCTTCAGTATTAAGGTTTTAATGTTTGTATATGTTATAGTGTTATACTCAACACCATTCTATCATCCAAGACTTGCTCACAGTCCCCTACCGCTTAAAACATGTTCAGTGCCCCACAGAACCTCTTTACTACTCACTGGAGGCTGGTATAACCTCCATTGAGACTACTATATAGTGTAAAATTGTATATGATCAAATTTGTATAACAAGTTGGGCGTCGTCCGAATGCGTCCGGTTTTTATAGTCTTATCTTGATTATAGCCCAAATGTGTCCACAATGTTATCACTAATAATTTTGATGCAGCCCGAGTGCGCAATATTTTCGCTGATGATTTTGTTATAGTCTGACAAGCGTCCGCGTTAGAATCTCTGACATTAAATTATAGCTGTTCTTAGCGACGATAGCTGTCGTTTTATTTTGATAATTATACGTTATTGAGTATAAATTCAATAGTATTTTGTGTTTTTGTACGTACTATTAGTATTAGCCGAGAGTTTTCAGTGTACGTACCTACATATAAATAATATAAATTAATTTTATTAAATACACATTTTATGGTAATATGAAATAGTTAAATTTGATTATATCATGTAAAAACATCACGTATTATATATAAGCGTAGGTTAATTCACCGGGTATTTAGTCAACTCGCTACACTTGTCGATGCCTCCGCTTCACTTCGAAAATCAAAAATATCCCTTGGCTTGCTGTGCAATGTAAGGAGGACATGTCCTCTCGACTTTATAATCGGCAATTGCATACCTATATTTTATATTATAATTTAAAATGGCTGCGATGCATGCAGAGTTATGGTGCATCGCGTGGTTTACCCTGGGTAACACTAAATTAACTGAAACGTATAAATATCAATTCGGGACGCACTTGGGCTTCGAGAAAAAAAATTTCTTTTTTTCTTAAGGTATCATCAAGAAGTCGAAATTCCACTAGAGGAACAAAATTAATTCATTTTGTGTGATTTTACACTGATCTTACATAGTTAAATACATTATAATACTGATAAACTATACCTACGTCCTACACGTTTTGAAATTAAAAGTTGAACTAAAAATTATTTTATTACTACAACATATACGAATTTAATTGAACTAACTATTGTAAATCAACATTATTTAACTAAAATATAATAATTAGTACGTGTCGTTTCTGGTCAGTCACGGTTGAAAAAAGTGCAAAACATTAGTTTACCGAGGTATGGTTTAAAGCCGATATTGACGTCTGACACTTCCTGCAGTTTTTACTACACCAATAGACTACATTACTACATTACTATAAGAACAGCATTGGAAACTGTTGATGTATTAGGTATTTAATACTATACTCGAATATATTAAATTTTCAAAATAAAATTATTAGATCACAGATTCCTAAAAATAATTATTTAAATAGCATTGTAAAATCATAAGCTTCTTCACTCCACTCAGAATCTAAAAATCCAGACATATTTCATACTATAGAGTATAGATATTCTTTGCCCACCGGGTGGTATGCACTCGGTTAAGTTAAAAAAAAACAATAAATCATTTCTTCAATAAAATGATTTTGAGCAGAGTTTTAATTTATTCAAATAATTATTTTACTAAAAAAATATAAAGTTTATAATTATTATATAAAAATATATTTTTTATTCAGCAAGTATTTATTTCATTAATAACTGAGAAAAGGAATATTAATAAAGATTTACTTCGCACCTCAGGTGGGATAGTTTTAGCGGATTTGTTGAGTAAAACAATTTTGAGTGCAGGTTAGGTTGAGTAAGATTAGGCTAAAACCAACATACACCACAGATATAGATAATCTATATCTGTGTCATATACCATGACCAGTGGTGGCGCCAGGACTTTCAATCTGGTAGGGCAAACCAGAGGCACACAATTTTACCGTTGAGCACAGTTTTATATAGTGGGCCATCTCCCCTCCGAAAAAAATACTTTAAGCTTAGCCAAATTTTTGGAAATTGCTTAAGATTAATGCTTATGAGGGTGGGGAGATTGCTTAATCGAACAATGAAACATGTCAGCCTCCAAATGTGTTATCCTTATTGCGTGCTAATAATACTGTAAAATGTATAACAATGAGTGAAATATTACTGTATACATTATCTATCAAAATTCTACCCCGGGAAGGCGTTCATTACTATGGGTCTGGTCCCTCTACATTATTTTTGTCAAAGTATTGAATATACATTATTTCATTCATACAATAAAATTTAATAAATACTTGTTATGTTGGAGTATATGTGATCAGGGTCTATGGTTGATTATCAACAATATATTTTCTTATCGTGAATCCATAAATCGAATTTGATATCTACTTTGGTGTTCGAATTAACTATTTAATATTCATATACATGTTGCTGTAACTTCAGGCTCCAGGATATAATAATGATCCAAATTTCAAAAGTGGATTTCCTAATTTGTTTAAACAGTTCTATACTAAACCAAATGAATAGCTTTTTATAATCTCTTTACTCTAATAGTCTTTTTTTTTTTTTTTTTTCCATTTGAACCGGGGCACCGGGCGGGATTACTCTAGTAGTCTAGTATAATTAATTATACGCGAATACGCGATTACCAAGAAGTTCTACTTGATATTTGCAAGACTAAACCCATTTAATGTTGTCTTTTACCGTTTTATTTTTTTTCAACCATTTCAGTGAGGTGGTTGATAAATACCGATATCGATTTGTGCACCGGTTTATCGTAGCGTTTATTTCTAGCTAACTTTTATCCTCTACAGCAGGGACTCTCAACCTTTTTTACTTGACTGCACAATTGATGATTTTATAAATTTTCATGGCACACTTTTAAGTCAATGTTATTAATATAATTGTCAATTATGGTAATAAATAACATAAAATATATGAATACATATTATCACAAGAAAAAAGCAGGACATACTTCGCACGATGGGTGTTCTTCGCACGATGAGTGAGATTCTCTTGACGGGTGTATTTAATTTTAAAGAAACGATTAATTATTTCTTCAATAAAACGATTCTGAACGAGGGAAGTTAATAATATAAAAAATAAATGAGAAAAAAAATGTTAGAAAAATGTCCAAATTTTTTTTTTCACATTTTCAAAATTTTCTTGCGCCAAAATCTTTCTTAAATGATTTTCTATCTATGTTTAAATTTTCATAATATTTAGATCAAAAAATGATGGTTTCCGAGTCGTTTTTGTCGAATTTTGGGTAGTTTTTTCCAAAAAAAAAAATTGAAGAATTGAGAAATTCAAAAAATGACCTCTTTAAAGTACAATGTAGAGGCAAATTCGATTTCAAAAAGTTACTGATCAAAAATTTTGGACAAGTATTTCCATACGAAAAGTTGTACGCAGAAAAAAAATGAACATCATTGTAAAAACTCTAGCTTCTTCACTTCGTTCAGAATCTAAAATAATAAATAGGTACCAAGTGAAGTTTGTTTTCACATTGTATCCAGGCTTAGGACCTGCAGTAATGCTAGCATGTTTACAAACGACAGATGATAGACGGACTGAGGGTGGTGACAGATGACAGGCTATAAAAGACAGACAAGGCGACAGGTACCTAACCAACCTAACCTAATGTACTTAACCAATCTAACAGTTTTTTGGTGAGCCCGTTAGCATCCCCCCCCTAAAGGCATGAGCCCCTCCACTACGACAAGGTGGGCTCATGGAGGGGACCTACCTACCAAACCTACCTAAACCTGCCTAACCTACATAACGCGCACACGAATTCCGTTTTAAATACTACGTGTACTTATAAATATAAGTTAAAAAACTCGTGTACCCTCACATTATTAAGATTACGTCCAGTACACTGCATCAGGCGACTTGAGCAACCACACAGGTTGTTAACTGCGAATTACCGATGCCCTCCCCTCTCTACCATCACGCACGTGTACCTTCAGCGAACCGAATAACGCAAGGAAACAAGGAGTCAAAAAAAAAAAAAATGTACACACAATAGATAAAACAGATTTAGTAAGAAGAAAGAGAGAGAGAGAGAAGGAAGAAGGAAAGAGAGAGAGAAGTGAAAACAATTAGCGAGACGACCACTTCACTGCCGCATCGGTTGAACACTGACGACGAGACGACGGTCTAACCTAACGTCTGCTATGAATTTTATTTTATTATTGAAAGCAAAATGATTGTCATTGGTCGAAACTATGTTCATACCTGATTTGCTATTAGGATATTTAATCAAATAAGATTTTAAGCTATTAAAATATTATATTATACATACCACCTGTCAATTAACATTAATATTACGATAATTATAATAACAACAATAATTAAATAAAAAGATGCAATAAAACATTACCAATCAACCTCTCAACCTTTTGTGTGTTAATAAGTTCTTATCTAGAGTTCATTGGAGTATGTCGTTTCGTTTTCCGTTATCTGTATTTCATTTTATATCGTTAATTTACGTTATTTTCGTTCGTTTTCAATTTATTCTTATCTTCGATCACAATGTCTTTTACATGTGGCAAATGTTTTGATACTTCTACACATAAGGATGATATATTAGAGTGCTCTGTTTGCAAAAAGTTTTTGCACTACTATTGTGGGTGATACTCTGAAATTAATTTTAAAAAAATGTCAAATAATACGAAAGCAAGATTCAATTGCACTGAGTGCCAAACTGGTATTCTAAAATCTCAAAAATCTCCTAAAAACCAAAAAACGGAAAACAAGGTAAACTCGGTTAATCCTATGGAAAAAAATATTGAGGAACTCATGAGTTCAGTTTCTTTTATGAGCAAACAATTTGACAGTTT
>JAIPRM010006762.1:0-18152 GCA_025469315.1 Stegophylla sp. TES_Ste_2020 | reverse complement strand
AAACACTTTTTCGTATAGAAATACTTGTCCGAAAGTTTCGATCAGTATCTCAATAGAACCGGAATTGTACCCAGATGGTACTTTAAAGAGGTCATTTTTCCAATTTCTCAATACTTTTTCCAAAAATTGACGAAAAATGGCAAAATACGCAATTACCGAAATTTGCGTAAAACTGAAAATTACTTTTTGACATAACTTCTAAAATAATGCAGCTGGAGACTTGAAATTTTCACCAACCATTAAAAATAGCTATGAGAACATTTCATACAAATTAAAAAAAAATATTTGATCAATTTTGAGTTAAGTACAGCATTTTGAAAATTTCGGAAATTTCTCATTTTTTGTTAGTTTTTATGTAATAAAATTTTTGATCTTCGATATTAAGACTTGAAAATGTAATATGATCTCACTGACATATATGTCTAATTTATCTGAAAAAATCTCAAAAATCGTTAGTAAACTTTTTTTTTATACCCGTTTAAAGTTAGAATTTCGACGAAATTCGTTAGTTATTCCTAAAATTACGCACAACCGATTGGCCCAACCGATTGTTTTGAAATTTGGTGCCTAGATAGACAATTTCATTGCGAACATTTTGGTGCAATAAAATTTCTTACGGATGAATAATTAAACATTTTACAAGGGTTTGATTGAAAAAAATAATTGGAGAAAGTACAAAATAAATTACCTATTTTATTACATATTTGTTATTAATACACAAAAGGTTGAGAGGCTGATCGGTAATGTTTTATTGCATCTTTTTAATTATTGTTGTTATTATAATTATCCTAATATTAATGTTAAATGTTAATTGTGACAGGTGGTATGTGTCATATAATATTTTAATAGCTTAAAATCTAATTTAATTAAATATCCTAACAGCCAATCAGGTATGGACATAGTTTCGACCAATGACAATCGTTTTGCTTTCAATAATAAAATAAATTCTTAGCAGTCGTCAGACCGTCTAACCGTATGCTAACGGGCTCACCAAAAAATGATAGTTAAAAAATCTTTGGACATTTTACTCCTGCGGCCCTGCCCCAGGGCCCCACGGACTCAGGGGATTCATTATCACAGCTTTCTTTCATCATATCTCTCTCTTCTTCTCTTCTGTGTTAGATTGGTAAAGTAGGTTAAGTAGGTTAGGTTAGGTTGGTTAGGTACCTGTCGCCGCCTTGTCTGTCTTTTATAGCCTGTCATCAGCTGCCGTCTGCCCTCTGTCTGTCTATCATCTGTCGTTTGTAAACATACCAACATTGCTGCAGATCCTAAGCCTGGATACAATGTGAGAAGACAAACTTCACTTGGCACCCATTTATTATTTTAGATTCTGAACGAAACTAAGCTTTTTTTTTTCTGTGTACAACTTTTCTTACAGATATACTTGTCCAAAAGTTTCGGTCAGTAACTTTTTGAAACCGGATTCGCCTTTAGATTGTACTTTAGAGAGGTCATTTTTTGAATTTCTCAATTCTTCAATTTTTTTTTTTGAAAAAACTACCCAAAATTTGACAAAAACGACTCGGAAACCATCATTTATTTATCCGAATTTTATGAAAATTTAAACATAGATAGAAAATCATAATATAAGAAAGATTTTGGTGCAAAAAAATTTTGAAAATATGAAAAAAAAATGTTGGACATTTTTCTAACATTTTTTTTTTCATTTATTTTAGATTCTGAACGTTAGTGAAGAAGCTTATGTTTTTACAATGATGTTTATTTCTTTTTTTCTTCTCTGTAAATACTTTTTTGTATAGAACCACTGTGATTGAAGAAATTAAAAAATATTCAAACGAATAGTTTTTTAACAGATTAGATTAAATGACTATTTTTGTGCAAGTGTTATTTAAAAAATGTAGTAGATTATTAATTTTTTTTTTCAATTAGAGTTTAGTCCAACTATTTTCGTTTTTGAGCCACTGTACGTTGATCCGACCCACTTCTTAGAGAAAAGTTATTGAACAAAACTGGATAATATTATGCATTTGATATCCAAACGTATTGTTTTGCATATCTTATACCTATGTGAATGAGTCATCATTTTTAATGGTAAACATTTATATTAGCAGATTTTTACGTTTTCCGTAGCAAGCAAATGAGATGCCAGTTTTCAGATAAAGAATTTTGTATGTGCCCAAACGACTGTCACCGCTATAATAATTTTATATGGACAGTTTTAACTGTAAAAATTATCATTGAACTTTTCTCATAATCGCGTCCGCCACGCCCCGACGTCATGGCCGAAACACGTTCACGAATCTGAATAATTACCCAAAAATTATAGTAGAGCAGACTGAGCAGAGGTCTCTAACCTATTTTTACTGTAGGCCAAATTTGAGATAATTATTATGTCTACATCATACACATATAATATTTTTATTATATGTAATATGGTCTACACAGTACACACTGCAGGCCAAAATCGTTTAGGGGCATTGTCACATTAAAATATTGTATGAAAAAAATATAAATAAAGGGTAATTAAAAAAATGTATTGTAATATTTTTTAATTGGCGGACCAGTTAAATAAGCTTGATAGGTAGGTCTTAGGTTGGAGACCCTTGTCTATAAAGTAATATAATATTATAGTAAACTATAAAAAGCAAAAAAAAAATTATCTTAGTCTACAACAGATGACAGACAACAAAAGAAAAAAGAGTTTAGTTTACGATTCCGCCAAAATATGGCCTTGCTCCTATCAGTCGTTATCAATTGTTTTCAACATTGAGTCTTATCAGTCACCAGATATCAATTTCTTAATAAATAGAAACAAGCAAAATTCTTATAAATTATAATATGACCAGAAAATTTTTGTTTGTCGAACATTATGGTAATTACATGTCGACATGTGGTGCCGTGTTTGCTCTTGACACATCGTTATTGTAGCCTGTCATCGACATTTATCACACACTAAATCACAATGATCATGATTCTATCATGACTCTTTGCGGGACATACACAGTCCCATTTGACACGAATAATAAAAATGTATCAATAATGATGGAAAATGCTTATTTTTGCTGGTTCTAAGTCACTGTACTCCTGTCGTCAATTTTTCAAGACTACCGTGTGACACGTCAACGTCAAAACGATGATGACCGACGACATGTGTAGTCTCGATTCTTGGGGTTTACCTCCCCAGATCGTAAACGTAAATACCTTGCATTCACAAGAATATTTGCGTATAATTGTTTTCAATAATTTTTCCATTTCAGAACTACAGTAAACGTGGCATCGTATCGATGTTTCCTTGGCAAGTGGAGTGCCTGACCATTGATGGCGTTTTGGACGGAGGCAATCTTGTGTATTCTGCTCCCACATCAGCAGGTTAAAATATTGATTATCTAATTGATTTAAGTTGTGTTTTGTCGATCAAAATTTTATTGTATTATTATATTTTTTTTTTACAATTGCATTACAGTTAGGTAGTGTAATGCAAATGTTTTTCTTTTTCTTTTAAAACTATTTTTTGATTTTTAGGCAAAACCATGGTTGCTGAAATATTAACAATTCAAACTGTATTGGAAAGAGACAAAAAAGTTCTAATTATTCTGCCATTTGTATCAGTTGTACGAGAAAAAATGATATATTTCCAGGTAAAGTACTAAATATTTGAAATTTTATTGTTATCCATTTGTCGCTAAGTGTATTACTATTATGACAATCAATTTAAATGTATGTAGGAACTATTTGAAGGTACAAACAAAAGAGTTGCAGGATTTATGGGTAGCTATACACCAGCTGGTGGATTGCGATCGTTAAATGTCGCCATTGCTACCATTGAAAAGGCCAATGGCTTAATAAATCAGTAAAATATAAGATAGAAATAATTTTATATTCAGTTAATAACATTTAGTCTCAATTTAGCCTAATGGAGGACGATGGACTGCAAGATATCGGTTGTGTTGTTGTAGATGAATTGCACATGCTTGGTGATTCAAACAGAGGATACTTACTAGAATTATTACTGACAAAAATCAAATACATGTCCAAAAAGTAATTATTTACTTAATTTTACCTTAATGACTACCATTTAATATTATTTATTTATTTACTGACTTTTTCAATTGTATATTATATTCAATTACAGAAGAAGTAATATATCAATTCAAATTGTTGGTATGTCTGCTACATTACCAAATTTAGAAATGCTAGCAAAATGGCTAGATGCTTCACTATATCAGACTGATTTCCGCCCAGTGCCTCTAAAGGAGTATTTAACAATTGGCAAAAATGTATACAATGCCAGTGACCTTTCTTTTAGTCATACAATTGAACCAGGTTTTGGGATTAAAGTAATTACCTAAATAACCATTTTTTTAATTGTTTATCTAAATAACTATTTTTTAAGTTGTTTATCTAAATGAATACAAATTGAATAAGTTATTATTAATAAGAATGAATAATAGCTAATTAATTAATCATTGATGTTTGTATGAAATCATATAAGTCAGTAGATAACTATTAATATTCAAATTTTCTTCTCTTTAAATTTTTTTTATAGCTGTTTAAAGTTCAAAATGAACCTAAACAACAAAAATTGATGTTCTGTATAGATTAATTTTATATCTTTTCTTTGAATGGATGGAGACATGGATTGTTCATTAAATGGATGGAAGTTTATCATCCTCTTTATAATGTGATTGTTAATAAAAATTTTTTAAAAAAAAAGTGTATTACTATAACACTCACTAATGGAAATTAACAAATAAATATTTTCTAAACATTTATTATTTTTAATACTATTTAATATTTTGTTACAAAATATTGTAATTTAATTTAACCTAACTATTATTATTATTTTTTTTTTATAGAATGATCCAGATAATGTTATACATTTGTGTATTGATACTATTCTTCAAGGCTTTTCTATATTAATATTCTGTTTTACTAAAAAATGGTGTGAATCTTTAGCCCTTGAAATCACATCCGAAATCAAAAGATTAGGTAATTTGATGGTTATTATTTTAATTGCAAATTATAGTATAGTTTATTATGATTATAGGCGGAGATAATAAATCTAAAGTTGGAGTAGAGTTACGAAATCAATTAAATGGTGAAAGTTTAGGAGATATATTGGAGCAACTTCGAAGATGTCCTGTTGGTCTTGAAACTGATTTAAGCAAAACAATTTCGTTTGGTGTTGCTTTTCATCATGCGGGTGATTATTTAATCAATTTCAATTCTTATCAATAATGTTATCACAACAAAAACTCCTCGTTTAACTTCATGTAAAAAATGGCTAAGTTAAAGAAACTGTCATTTATTAGATCTTTAAGCACTATAAAGATGTGATATCTTGAATAAATACTAAGTAATTTGAATAAAAGCACACTTATTTTGTTTCAATAATTTATTTACTTAGCGAAGAATTATTTTGACCATTCTTCATCAAGTAAATAAATTATTGAAATATAATATGTTTTTTTTAATTCAATTTATTCAAGATATCACATCTTTATTGTACTTAAAGATCTTATAAATGACATATGTTCTTTCACTTCCCCATCTTTTACATGGAGTTCGATAAAGTGTTTTTGTTGTGATATCACCAATTTTTATCAACAATACCTCAATAGGCTCAATACTTACATTTTTATTTGTTTTACCTCTTGAGGATTATAATATAAACATCTGTGCCACCATAAGGCCATCTTTTTAATATAAACATTTTTGCTACCATGAGACGTACCTTGATGTCAAAATGCATTCAGCTTTGATGCGTTGTGGTGGACACGGAAACCATTGCATATCAGCAATATATAGTTTACATTACTCTATGGTCGGCAACTGTCTCGACACTAGGCACAATCTTCACATTTTCTCTCTCCTAGTGCACCAAGGTGACCAGTACCAAGTCCAATATAATTAATTGAATTAAAAATAATATGATACATATTTTTTCATAATTTATTGGAAATATTTATATGGTATTACCAAAATTAATTTTTTCAATAAATTAGGTACTAAAATATTAACAAAAACCATAAATTGTAAAATATATTTTAAAACCCAAAATTTTCCAAAATATGCATTAAACAATTTTGTAATTATATTCAAAACTATGTGGAACAAATTTTGTGCTTACTTAGCATACGCAATGATAGTACAGAAAAAATTTGTAAATGCATACATTCGAGCCATAGTTACTAATATTAAATATGTTTATTTAAATCACAATCAATGAATATGATTTTAATACATTTTTTTTTTTTAGATGCCATTATTTATTGTTGATTAACAAATTACATATTATTTTTCAGTTACAACTTAAAAATAATGCTGATAATAATTTTGATATCATTACTATTTAAATACAATTTGCCTTGGTATAAAGTATATTTTCAGTTTCTATAATTCATTGTTTTAAAAAAATGTTACTAATATGTAACAATTCCATTGAAAAATGGAATTTAAGATTTAAAAGACATTACTATTGTAATAAATTATACTTATTTTATTTATATATTATGTAAATAATCTTTACTTTGTATAAAGTATAAGTAAAAATTTACTTAAATTAAATTGCTACGATTTGTCATTTTTTATTGTGTTATTGTATACTTTTTTATATATTTTTATTTGATTGCATTGATTTTAATAATAAAAGTAAATTAATATTTTAAATGAAATTCTATCAATATTTTGTTCTTATTTTATGTGAATTCATCAAAATTTTTTGTTATTTCAAAATGCAACTGGCAAGCTAAGTAGTTGGCTATAATAAATGGTTGGTTTATTTTTATTCATATAGTTTCATGATTAATCAAATAGAGTGTGTTTTGTGAGGATGTTCATCTCATTTTAATTCATTTGTAATGCCTAATTTTGATTTTTTTTCTCTATACGCTTTGAAGTACTTGTAAAGTACATTTTGTGATTTATATTGAAAGAAATTAAGACACCAAATTTCAAATTAAACATAAACCGTCACAATTTACTCCTATAATTATATTAAAAATTCATAAAATTTTAAAGTATGACAATCATTATTGACACTTTTCACTATTTAAACACTGAAACTAATTTAACAATAATATCTAAGTAAAAAATTAGTAAACTTATTTAGGTCTTACAATGGATGAACGGGACATAATCGAAGGTGCATTCAAACATAATGTTGTTAGAGTATTAGTTGCTACTTCAACTTTATCTTCTGGTGTAAATTTACCTGCACGAAGAGTGATTGTACGATCGCCACATTGTCATGGATTCCCAATTGATATTTTGCAATATAGACAGATGATTGGACGTGCTGGTCGAATGGGAGTTGATACGGCAGGTTTGTTCCAAAAAAATTTTCCATTACATTTAAATACATTTTGGTTGTTATAGGAGAAAGTTATTTGATGTGTAAAAATGATGAAAATGAACAACGAATGGGCAAAGAAGTTGCTACTCAAAATCTGCCACCAATTAAAAGTTGTCTAGGAGTTAGTGATTTTTCTAGTTGTTTAAAACGAGCATTATTGGAAGTGGTTGCAGGTTGTGTAGTATGTACTACAGAAGAAGCTTTTGAATATATGAAATGTACTTTACTTTATTTGTCAACTGGTGAAAATTGTAAGAGTATATAATTTTTAAATTGAATAATTAATAGAGTAACTAACTAAATAAATATTTTATGAATTATTCTAGTTAATGAAAATCCGATTCATCAGTGTCTCAATTTGTTGATTGAACATCAGTTTGTTCGGGAAAGTGACAATAAATTATCTCCTACTAACCTAGGTCAAGCTTGTCTTGCATCATCTGTTACACCTGAAATTGGTTTGAAACTTATCAAAGAATTAGATAAAGCGAGACAAAACTTTGTCCTTGACTCTGAACTTCATTTACTTTATTTAGTAATATTAACAAGTTAAATATTTTTATTCAGTTAATTACAAAAAAACATTAACTTATTTTGTTTTAGATTACGCCGTATTCAGTTAGTGAACAGATTGGACATTTAGATTGGTTCAGAGTTTTAAATGTATGGGAAAGACTATCACATTCCATGCGCAAAGTAGGAGACATGGTTGGTATTGAAGAAGGTTTCATTGTTAAAGCTATGACTGGAACTATTTTTATTTCATCTTCAGATGTAAGTTGTTAATTTTATAATTTAATGGTTTGTTTTAAAAAGTAATAATTTGAGATTTTCAAAATATATAACAAATATTGCATTTATTTTTTTCACTATTTTAATTCTTTTTACTAAATACAAAATATTCTTTAGGATTGTCCATTTTTAAGTACTTACTCTTTTTAGTGGGGCAAGATTTTCTAAAATCTCCCCTCTGTTATTTTGTCTTTGATTCATCCCTGAAGTTGGTAAATACTATTCAAATCTGTAGATTATAGTTGTTTTTAGATATAGCAAGTTCTCATACATTTGTACTCACATTAAATAACATTTAGCCTTACATTTTTTTACCCAACTAAGTTGGACACTAAATTTTTAAATAATATATGCTATTTTTATAGGTTTTACTATTTTAATACAATTTAAATTATTTGATTTTGATCAAATTTGTGTTTCTCATCATTTATTGTTTATTTTTAACAGAAACACAAATTGGCTGTTCATAGAAGATTTTATACATCACTCTTATTAAATGATTTAATAAATGAAGTACCTATTAATACTGTAGTTGCCAAATATGGTACATCCAAAGGCCTATTACAAAGTCTTCAGCAATCATCATCTACATTTGCTGGTAAAATTTCTTTACTGTGTTTGCATTATAGATTCAAATAAAAAATAATTCATTTGGTTTAACATTTTCAGGTATGGTGACACAGTTCTGTAAGAGACTCGGTTGGTCATCTTTGGAATTATTAATATCACAGTTTTCTGAGAGACTACAGTTTGGTGTTCAAAGACAACTTGTTGAGTTGTTACGTTTAGATTGCTTGAACTCGATTACTGCTCGAACATTGTATAATGCAGGAATACACAGTATTTCTGAATTGGCATTAGCTGATTTGCGTTTAGTGCAGCGCACCCTTGCTAGAGCAATTCCATACCAGAGGTAAATAAATACATTCATTCAGTGATTGTTAGTTAAATTGAAAATTGTTTAAATTTATTTTTAGTAGTGTAAACAATAACATTAATAATGAAGAAAAACGAAAGAACATTTGGTTGGCTGGAAGATTTGCTCTTAACGAAAAAGAAGCTGCTATATTTATAATAAACGAAGCAAGACATCTTTT
This sequence comes from Stegophylla sp. TES_Ste_2020, assembly GCA_025469315.1. Taxonomy (NCBI): domain Eukaryota; kingdom Metazoa; phylum Arthropoda; class Insecta; order Hemiptera; family Aphididae; genus Stegophylla; species Stegophylla sp. TES_Ste_2020. The sequence goes on along the minus strand of JAIPRM010006762.1, from coordinate 8,945 downwards.
AAAAGTAAGAACTTATGTTATAACAATTTTCAATAAATTATGCTAAAAAAGTTTTGATTATATTCATGCCTCCAATGAAGAGTGTTGTTGTAACTCACATTTTACAAAATTTTGAGAAACAATATAAACATTTAAAAGTATATTTTAACTATTTTAAAATCCTCTTATTTTATTTTCACACAATTCTTTTGTTGACTGTAAGTAATGGATTAATTTTTGTTTTATAAAGTTACAACTCTTGGTAGAAGATTTATTTATTTATTTTTTTAATTTATTTATTTTTTAAGAAAAGTACTGGGCACCACTGAGAGGACTCATGCCCAGGAATTCTAAATAACATTATTATAAGTACATAGATATACATCGTAAATTTTCAAATTTACAAATTATTAATATTAATTAAAATATTACAAAAATTATAGGTGGTATAAACAAAAATAAAACAGTTTAAGACTACTAAAATTAGTGTATAACATATTTTAGTCTATCCTAATATCAATTCGTCACAAGATTCCAAGTTATTCTTTTTTTGAATAATTTAATTGGGAGGTTTATAATATAGTATGGAATATTATTACATAATTTAGATAAATTAAATATTTAAGTCAAATGATAACTATTTTTGTTGAGTTGGCGACACATCTGCACATAGTTAACGTAACGTAACATTGTAATGTAACCATATTCGTGTTACAAGTGTATCAAGATTTTGTGCGTGCATTTGCCCGAAAGTTTGGTTTGTATGTCGTTTGATCCAACAGTAGCTCGTCGATGTTCATAAATGAATAAATTGGAAATTTTGGATTTCACAACACTTGTTTTTCTTCAACTTCATTCGACCGAATAAAGTGTAAATTTTTTTCATTGCTCCAATTTAATTATTATGACTAGTACTTATTTATACGGTACGATACACAACATCAATCAATAGCATAAAAATTCATCATCATTCTAATTATCGTTGAGCCTCATTTGTGCATAGTAGCCTAATAAAATTAATAAATTTACCTAATAACAAAATAATACTTTTTTTCATTGGAAATCATCAGTTTAGTATTTAATATTTATACATATTACTACCCTTTTACAATGTTCTTGGTGGATATGAGTTACTATTGTTTTTGTGATTAATTTAGAGAAAATTATGCACTGTTTAAAATTTATTGAATGTACATAGTCAATACATTGTATTATTAAATTATATTTTGGAACTAGTTTTAACTACAAATTAAATTCTTAAAATTGTATTAATGTAATGTACTCTCCAATAATCTCTAATAATAATGAGAACTTATTAAATTATCCAATTTAAAATAGTATTAAATTTATTCTTATTTATAGAGAGAACTTGGTCTTAAATCTGCTTGTTGGATAGAAGAAAACGCAGACCAAGACGATTTAAACACAACGGTAGATTCGGTGAAGATACGTCCTACTACGTCAAGAAATGTTACGGTGATTGAAACTAGCCAAGAGAGCAATAAATCAGTTAAATCTTTGGTTAATGTTTCCGTTCAAAATTTATCAAACTCTTCAAGAAGGGATAGTGTTGAGTTGTTTGCTGAATCTGATTGTGTAATTAATGAACAAGAAGAAGTAAAAGATTACAAACGAGAAAGTTTAGATCTTTTTGAAGGATCATTTGAAAAAACTAAATTTAGCATTACTGTAAATATTAGTCAGAAAAATAACTGTGATGACGAAAAATCCATTACTGATTCATATTTAGGCGAGTTGTTAAACATCAGGACTCCTAAGGAACCTGAGGAGACTTGGGATTGTAATGTTGGTGGAGAAAGTATTCTGGAAATGTCTCAGAGAGATTTTGGATCCAAGAAACGAAAAAGAGAAGAAGACTCTCCTAATGAAAAAAATAATATACAAAATAAATTTGTTGAACCTCAAATGAAGTATAAAAAGATCGAAGAATCTTCAACTAGTCATGTTAAATCTACTCTGAGCTATGATGTATTTAAAGAACCTCAAATAAAATCCAAAAAAAATGATAAACCTTCAACCAGTCATATTAAATATACTGAGAGTTATGATTTATTTGAAAGCACAATGTTTCCAGATTCGATTAGAATTGATACCCAACTTGATAAACTGTTGAATAACAATGGTAAACAACAAAATGTAACTGTGAACACTATAACTGCAGGCATGAGTGATAGTATAATGCAACTAGCATTTCAAAATTCTTTTAATTTAATAAATAACACAATTAAATCTCCAATAAAAACTAAAGTTGTTGATATGACTTGTGATGATTTAGTTTTATCTGATACTGAAGATATGATTGCTGGGTCTCAAGACACCACATCTAGTGGCCCGTCCCCTCGCAAGTATGTTCTTGAACTGTTTATTTTTTTCTATAAATGTCTTCATTTATATATATATATATAATATGTATTGATATTTTAGAGAGTCACCTTTGAAGTCTGATGCAAAAGCTAATTCAGTAAAATGTATTTCTTTGTCATTCAAAACAAAATTAGTGGAAAGTATAGACTTGTTTGCTCAAGAGCATTTTCCAGATATTAAACGCAGAAAAGAAATAACTTTGGCTTTGAAAATTTGTAAGGAAATGAACAATGAACTGAAAATTGGTGCTAAAGTTGTTAGGCGAAGTTTTGAAGATAATAATAACAAGATGACAAATTTATTAAAATTTGATGATCAGGTATTAAGAGGTTTTGCCATTACTTGGCATAAACAAGATGTTGTACATTATGTAGACTTCAATAAGGCTGGTTAGTTAATTTCATCAACATTATACTATATCATACATATAGTAAATTTATGAAAGTTATTATTTTTATTATTATTATTGTAGGTATTTCTGGTGTGAGTCTTTTCAATAAGCTGTTATCCAATAAAAATCTGATTGTTAACATAATTGATGCTAAATTAAGTTACAAAATCATCTGTCAATGTTGCAAAATTATTCCATTTTGTAAATTTAGAGATCCTTTTGTAGCTGACTGGCTGATAAATGGTCAACCAAAAAATACATTGGAGAATTTGGTAATTGTTAAATATTAATTTAGTTATTTTATGTTTAACTAATTTTATGTTTTTGATTATTTCTGAAAGCATTGTTATACAATTTAATGCATTTTTTTTTATATACATAATGATCATTCTATATGGTTTAGATTCAGTGGAATTTAAACTTTCATGGCAGTATTCAAACAAATGATGCAATATTTAATGCATTCATTACTCAAAAACTAATGGTTTCTTTAAGACATCAACTTAAACAAATATATATTTACAAAACTTTTAAAGGTATTATTTATTTAAATTAAGGATACTCATAATTAGTTAAATTTCCACAGTTAATATAATATAAAAGAAAGCCGGACATACTTTGCTCCATGGGTATTCTTCATTTCTCGGGTCATATACTCTTGGTGGGTGTGTTAAATTGAAATGAAAATCTGACCCGAAGAGCAAAGAATATTTGTGGTGCGAAGTATGTCCAGCTTTCTGGCCTTTACTTTACTTTGCTTTTTTGAATGTGTATGTTATATTAAATATTATGGTTTTACATTTTTGTTGAGGTAACATGTTACTCAGTAAAATGGTACACTAGTTTGAATAGCCAAATTTTGCAAAAAAGGAAAATGTTTTCAACAAAAAAAAAAGCTATTGATTATTAGCGCGATTAGGACAAAAAATTTGGGGGGGGGCTAACATGTTTATTTGTTTAGTTAGCCCCTTCCCCCAAGGAATTAACCATATGTAATTTCAAAAATTTGGGGAGGACTTAGTAGCCTCCTAATTGACCTAAGTCATCTCCTAATTGTGCTTATGCAGCATAGATCATTGCTCATTGGCCTCCCTCTCCTAACCTAAAGCATAAATGTTGCATATTTTACAACATTTATTATAATAGTAAAAATTTATTTAAAATTGCATCTCTTTATGTGTATGTATATATATATATATATATGAGAGTGTGTGTGTATAGTTGTTTGATAAACAGGTCGTTTAATTCGTTAGTGGTAATATAAATTTCTATCTAGGTCAATATAAATATAGTTTATTGTATTAAAGTCCATTGGACCGTTATAAACCTTTGGATTTTCGAGTCTTTTGAGTCAGCTAGTTCTAAACTAATATAAGTGTACTGTTCAAAAATTGTGGATATTCAAAGTTGATATAAAGCTATACTTAATTTAACAATGACATAAGTGAATATGATGAGTACACTGACATATATTTTTGAATTAAAATAATGAACTATCAATTAAAGATTTGTCATATTTTAAATATTTACTAATTATACCATGTGATGCCAAAAGAAGTTTTTCCAAATGATTAAGTTTCTTTCTAAACAGTCATAGATAGAAGAAGTTTTCAAATCGAAAACTTATAATCAATTTTCAGTATCTCATTCTGGTACTCTTCACATAATTTAATATAAATAGATACCTATTATAATTTTTTTCATATACATTGTCATAAGAATAATGTTATTTTTGTTATTTTTACAAAACTTTTCAATTGTCTAATATTTTTTAATAAAAATTATGGGTGTACTGTATTAATTTGTTACACATTTTTTCTCTTTGCATATTATTATTTTTTACATTTTTTTTGTATATAAATCCAGGTCTTATGATTTATATAAAAAAAATCTAACTTGCCAATTGTTACTTAAAAGTCAAAACTTATAATAAATAACTTATATAAATTAAGCATAGTATCATAAATCATAATTAGTGTTTTATCTGGTTATTAATAATTAAATATTATTGTTTTATTATTAGATATAGAAATGCCTATCCAAATTATTTTGGCAAAAATGGAATTACATGGTTTTGGACTAAACAAAGGTTATTTGGTAGAATTGTATGAAACAGTTAATAAACTAATGGAAAATATTTCTCAAGAAGTACTTGAATTATCGGGAACCAAATTTAACATGCAATCCACGATAGAATGGGCTAAAGTAAGCATAACAATTTAGTAACTTAGGTAACATTGACTTTACTTTTTAATTTATTTAATTAGGTAAAGAAAAATTTAATTATAACTGATAGTTCTTCACATCCTTTAGTTAAATTAGTAAAAAACTGGCGAAAATTAAGTTGCCTTAGAAATAACGTAAGTATAGTTATCTTCATTATTAATTGTAATATATTTATTGATAATATTATATTTATTGAATTTTATAGTACATTAATACTTTTTTGGCGACTAAAACTGATCGTGTTCATTGTGATAGTAATACTTATTCAAATACTGGTAGAATAACTATGCATGAACCAAATTTACAAAATGTTCCAAAAGACTATGTAATTGAAAACGAAATATTAAGTATTCGATCTGCATTTATATCTATACCAGGTAAGTTATTTTAGATTGTTATAACTTTTCAGTTAATTAAATATTCAGTATTAAATATTTATTATATATTATTTATAATATTTTTTGTAAAATTGTGTAAATCACTCAGTTATATTGGAAAACAAATTGTATATTGAGTGTAAAAACCTGATGTAGATAAAATTGAAATACATATACCTACTTTATATTTTCATGTTTTACTACATTTCCTTAGTTAGCGTCTATAAATGTGTAATAAATAAATAATTATTATGGATATTTAATATTTTGTTAACTTATAACTGAAGATAATTTTTGCGTTTTAATTTTTTACAAACTAGTTTTAGTACAATATTTAAGAGCAAAAATTCATAAAGCCATAATGATTTTATGGTTTTTACAAAAATTATTTTTTTATGATTAATTTTTTATGCCTATTTTTTGTTGATTAATACGTTGTGGTTACAGTTTTATCATTTAAAATGCAAATTTTCCAAACAAAGATTGGCTCTAAGCTGATGATTTTGTTTTTAAAAATATAAAGGATGGTGAAAGCATTTTTAAATATGTGTCTATATTTCGTTTGTTTAGTAGTATGTTTTGGAATTTGTTTTAGGTCATACACTGGTATCTGTTGATTTTTGTCAAATCGAATTACGTATTCTTGCTCATTTATCCAGAGATCCGATATTATTGACTGTTCTAAATTCACCTGGTGATGTTTTTATAAATTTATCATCCAAATGGCATAAAATACCAGAAATCGAGGTTTGTGCAGTTAAAAATTAATGTTTCATTGATTAGGTATATGTTACAAAAATGTATTCTTACTTTGTTTATTTAGGTATGTGACGAACTTAGGCAAAAAACCAAACAAGTTTGTTATGGTATGTTATATGGTATGGGTGTAGTAGCTTTGAGTGAGAACTTAAATATTTCTGAAGACGAAGCTCATAAACTAATGTCAGAATTCAAAAGTACATTAACTGGTGTTGTCAAATATTTTAATGAATGTGTGACACAATGTCGGTCAATGGGATTGGTAAAAACACTAAGTGGACGAATTAGGCATTTACCGGATATTAACAGCGATATACCAAAGATCAGATGTAATTTTTTATTATTCTCATTTTATTTTTTTGATCGTGATTTCACAATATGTTTTATTTAGCTCAAGCGGAACGACAAGCAATTAACACAATTATTCAGGGAAGTGCTGCAGATGTAACAAAAATGGCAATGATAAAAGTTGATAAAACTGTTGGCCAATATTTTCCTAAGTCACCTGTACAATTAATTATGCACTTGCACGACGAATTAATATTTGAAGTAAAGAAATTTTTATGTTTTTGTATTTTATGTATAGCAATTCACATGAATATATTGTATTATTAACTGAAATATAATTATATTTAAATTTCTATACAATTATTTTTATTGTATTTTTTTTTTTAAGGTTCCTAATTCAATACTTGATGAAGCCTGTATGGTAATAATCGAAACAATGGAGTCAGCAGTTAATCTGTGTATACCTTTGCCTGTAAAATTGAGAAAAGGTCCTTCGTGGGGTGACCTTAAATCATGATCTCATTTTAATTATTTGATAACTGAAATTATATGTGTTTATTTTTTTATTAAATCAAAAAAAATATTTTTATAATTATTTTTAAACAAAAAAATAAATATCCTGTGAGAATTTATTTATTAAAAGTAGTGAAATAATGAATTTTCATTATCTCACTAATTTTATATAATAAATTCTCGTGGGAAACTCTGGGACAATACTTTGTATTTTTTTTATTTATTGATTTTTAATGAAATTGATCACATAACTAAGTTAAAGCACTTACGTTGTTAATTTTTCTTAGTTATATTATCATTATTATCTTTGCTATGTAATTTTATGTGTTATTTTATTATCGTTATTTTGCATGCTTTTAAAATGTCAACACACTTAAGTAATTTTAATGTGCACTGATTTTATTATTTATTTTTGTTTTGTTTTTTTTTAATTTTTAATTGATTTAATTATTATTTATTACTATGGCATTCAATTATTGATTTTTTCATAATTCAATTAGCCACATTACTATTGTGGTTAATTGAACAACCGTAAATTTTTAATTACTCATCATACATTGTTGAAATATTCTTTTGAAAAGATATTATTTATTCTTAATATATTATTTTTAATGCAATTCTATTTCTTTGTTTTGGGTTCAAAATTGTTAAAATATTGTGTACTTAATGTAATATTTTGAACTTAAATTTTTATAAATTTTAATACTATGATAATAATATATTGAACCATTATTATTATTGTTATTAGTTTTATTTTTTTAACCAGATATGTCTTAAATAATGTTTGAATTATTCTGACAAAAAGCATGACAGTACACGATTAAAGATGGAAATTAAACTAAAACATAAAAATTTGTGAATGAACTACACTTTTAATATTACTTTACACACTTTTTTTTTTTTTCTAACTTATTAGTACCTTATTTCATGTCTGAAAAAGACTAGTTAAAACAAAAGTTATTTGTTAATGCCACGCTAGCACAGTGAAATAAATTTACCCAATCATCTATATCAGGAGTTATTAACCCGTGGTCAATGGATCCCCAGAGCAGATGGCTATTCAGGGGTTCATAGAATGGCTGTGTGTCTTTTAAAAACTTGAAAATAATTTTCTTACCAAAATATAATTTTAGATAGACAATAATAAATGAGAAATGTTTTGGTGCAAGAAAATGTTTAGTAGGTATGTGAAAAATTTTTGAAAATATTTTCCTTATCAAAAATTTTGTTTTTCATTTCTCAGTTAATAAAAGTTTGTAAAACTGGCCGAGTACAAAATAAATTGTTTTGTAGTATTATTGAACTATATAATTTTCAAGTAAAAATCGTGTCTCATGCAAACTGAAGCTCCGTTCAGCAGAATCGTTTTATCGAAGAAATTCTTTAAAATTATTTAACACATCCTCTAAACCCCACCTGAGGAGCCGATATTTACAGCTTTTCGCGTTGTCTTTTATTTACGGTTTCAATGTGACAGAAAGTCGGTAATCATCGTTTTTTTTTTTTTTTTTTCTGTAACTACTTATAAACGAGTTAAAACTGTGTTAGTTATTATTTATGAAATTAAGGAAACCCGTTAAGTCGATAGTACGGGGGAGAGGGGAAGGGTTATTTAAATCCACAGCTCACTTTTAGGCCTATGAACAATAATAAATAATAAAAAAAAAAAAACTGGACATACTTGGCACGACGGGTGGGATTATCTTGACGGGTGTATTGAATTTTTGAAGAAACGATAAATCATTTCTTCAATAAAACGATTCTGAACGAGGGAAGTTAATAATATAAAAAATAAATGACAAAAAAAAATGTTAGAAAAATGACCAAAATTCTTTTTTCACATTTTCAAAATTTTTTTGCGCCAAAATCTTTCTCGTATGATTTTCTATCTATGTTTAAATTTTCATAAAACTCGGATCAAAAAATGATGGTTTCCGAGTCGTTTTTGTCAAATTTTGGGTAGTTTTTTCCAGAAAAAAAAAAAAAAGCCGGACATACTTCGCACGATGGGTGTACTTCGCACGACG
>JAIPRM010006761.1:0-18158 GCA_025469315.1 Stegophylla sp. TES_Ste_2020 | reverse complement strand
ATCGCGATTAAATAAAATTAAAATGTAAATGTATAGTGAATCAATTTAGAATATTATAAATTTTAATATAAGTAATTATATATGAATAGAAAAACGACCAGATCACGTCAAAACTTCTTGATTGATTGAACTCAAAATAATACAATGACGTAAATATATCGAAATTGGGGGAATATATTAAACCATGTAATAACACGTTTAGTCATGTCGATGGTCTGGACGTCTCGATACATTGTCGACGACAATGTTGATAAACATCCTTTGAAGTTTACCGCTTTTCGATCGATAACAAAATTTTGTCGCTGACATTGTCAGCAACAATGTAAGCGACAAATTTTAAAAATATTTTTAAAACTTTTGTCGGCGACAATGTCGGAAACACATGTTATCGACAAATGTTTTTATGTGTGGACGCGGCTTAACATATACATGGCACTTGGCAGTCTGTGTAATCTGTGATAACTGATAAGGCGTCGCGGTCTTGAGAAATGTATTTGGGCGGCAGTCAAAAACCACACCATAATTACCGACTTGAATCGTATTAAATGTAACGTTGAAAAATACTTAGGATAAGATAAGCGAATAACAATACACCAATTATTAGTGTCCAGAAATAAAATACTCGATTAATTTGGCCGTACTTTCTCAGACTTTTTTTTCAGTCTTACCCTTGTAAAATGTTTAATTCTTTGTCCGTAAGAAATTTTATTGCACCAAAATATTCGCAATGAAATTCTCTATCTAAACCACAGAATAGGTGAAATCTGATCATCTATTCTGTGTCTAAACATCAAATTTCAAAACAATCAGTTTGGCCAATTTTCTTATATGCACGTTAAAGTGCGTAAATTTTAGGTCAAACTAACGAATTTAGTCGAAATTCTAACTTCAAACGGTTATAAAAAAAAAAAGCTGACTAACGATTTTTGAGATTTTTTTCAGGTCAAGTAAACATATATGTCAGTGAGATAATATTACATTTTCAAGGCTTAATATCAAAAATCAAAACTTTTATTGCATAAAAACTAACAAAAATTACGAAATTTTTTTTTTCCTCTGTAAACAATTTTTTGTATAGAATTACTCGTCCAAAAGTTTCGATCAGTAACTTTATAGATCCAAAATCGAACCCAGATGGTACTTTTGAGAGGTAATTTTCAAATTTCTCAATATTTTTTTTAAAAATGCGAAAAAACTGAAAAAAAATTGTAAAAAAACAGCAAAATATGCAATTACCACAATTTCCGTAAAATTGAAAATTACTTTTTGACATCACTTCTAAAATAATGCAGCTAAGGACTTGAAATTTTCACTAACCACTAAAAATAGTTACGAGAACATTTTATACAAATTTCAAAAAGATTTGATTAATTTTGAGTTAAGTATATAGCATTTTGAAAATTTCGGAAATTTCTAATTTTTGTTAGTTTTTATGTAATACAATTTTTGATTTTTGATATTAAGACTTGAAAATTTAATATTATCTCACTGACTTATTATGTCTACTTGACATGAAAAAATCTCAAAAATCGTTTGTCAAATTTTTTTTTCATAACCGTTTGAAGTTAAAATTTCGACTAAATTCGTTAGTTTTACCTAAAATCACGCACTTCCACGTACATATAAGAAAATTGGCTTAACCGATTATTTTGAAATTTGGTGTCTATATAGGAAATTTCATTGCGAATATTTTGATGCAATACAATTTCTTACGGACAAAGAATTAAACATTTTACAAGGGTAAGACTGAAAAAAACTCGAAGAAAGTACGGACACTAAAAGGTAGGTATTTGTTATTGGCTTATCTTATCCTACGTATTTTTCAACGTTAAATTTAATACGATACAAGTCGGTAATTGCGGTGTGGCTTTTGGCCTGCCGCCCAAATACATTTCTCAAAGCAACAACGCCTTATCAGTTGTCACATATTACACGGACTGCCATGTTTATGTATACACTATTATATGTATATGTGTATGTTTACACTATTAAATAACAGTATCTAACCTACTATTTTATATTTATATTATTAAATTCCTTCATTCAGAATCGTTTTGATTGAAGAAATGATTTATCGTTTCTTTTAAATTCAATACATCCGTCAAGAGTATCTCACCTGACATGCGAAGAACACCCCGACGAGCGAAGTACACATTTTTTTTTATTCAAACTCTTGTAAAATGTTTAAATATTCGTCCGTGAGAAATTTTATTGCACCAAAATATTTGCAATGAAATTCTTATCAAAGCACCAAACTTAAAAGTAATCGGTTTGGCCAATTTTCTTTTATGTATGTTAAAGGGAGTAATTTTAGGCAAAATTGACGAATTTCGTCGAAATTCTAACTTCAAACGGGTATAAAAATAAAGTCGACTAACGATTTTTGAGAATTTTTCAGATCAATTAGACGTATTTGTCAGTGAAATCATATTAAATTTTAAAGTCTTAATATCAAAAATCAAAAATTTTATTACATAAAAAGTAACAAAAAATAAGAAATTTTCAAAATGCCGTACTTAACTCAAAATTGATCAAGTCTTTTTGAAATTGTTATGACATGTTCTTGGGATCGTTATTAGTAATTGGTAAATGTTTCAAGTCCCTAGCTACATTATTTTAGAAGTTATGTCAAAAAGTAATTTTAAATTTTACGGAAATTTCGGTAATTGCATATTTTGCCATTTTTTGTCAATTTTTCGACAGTTTTTCCCCATTTTTGGAAAAAGTATTGAGAACTTGAAAAAATGACTTCTTTAAAGTACCATTTGGGTACGATTCTGGTTCTATAGAGATACTGATCAAAACTTTCGGACAAGTAATTCTATACGAAAAAGTGATTACAGATAGAGAAAAAAGAAAAACAAAAAAAATAATAATAATAAAAATCATTGTAAAATCATAAGCTTCGTTCAGAATCTAAAAATTCTAACTATACAATTATAACCTCTGTTCATTCAGTGATAAACTTAAAACATGCTTTAAAAATTCATATTGTTGAATATGCAACGCTGAATTGTATTTGTCTACAAATAATAACGTTGTAAAAATGTTAACTCGTAAAAAAAAACAGCGAGATTTTTTCACTTGAAATTTTTAATTAAAAAGAATTAATGAATTCTTGTAAAGTGTCCATTAACATTGATTTTTAATTTTATATTTAAATAATTATAGTAGAAATTTATTGAGTGGACACCTCCTTTGAAAAAATCTTAGTCGCGCCAATGGTTTTGTACGATTTGTATTATCATCATTATATATTACTGAAAAGTTCGTTGAGGTTGTTGACATTGCTTGCAAATCCCATCTACATATTATTCTTTTATATAAATGAATGTGTGAGTGAAAAATAGGCAAAGAAAAATATTAAGACCATATTATTATGGTCTTAATATTTTAAAATAAAATACCATATTATTATCATTTATTTATCTATTTATTTATTTATTTATTTATTTTTTTTTATTATTATTATTTAATTGTAACAAAACGAAGGAAAAAGAGATTCCGTCAAGATTCAGAAAAATCTACGTCCTTTTTTTGTTTCTTATTGTAACTATTTAAATCGAGAAAATCGTGAAAACCGCCCGACTGCAAAGGGGTGAAATGACCGCCAACCAGGCACGTATACAGGAGAGGGTTTTAGAGGTTCAAACCCTCCCCGAAATTTTTTCAAAAGTTGGTTATACATTACCTATTAGTTTTTACTATAATATTATAATAATTCGAAACACAGATATTGGTTTAAGTCCCTGCAAAGAAGATTTCTTAATTGCAGCGTTGTTCAGTTATTGTAGTACTTACTTATTATATTTTATTACGAACCCCCATCGAAAAATTTTTTTGTATACGTGCCTGCCGCCAACCGAGTAATATTCGTTTTCCTAATGGCTTTGTTCCATGCCACCGAGCAAATACAGCGTTTTGGATCGACTTTCCTCTTGTACTGATGTCCGATCCATGGTTTCCAACAGGTTCAGTGTCTCATCCGATGTCACCGGCGGCGGTGGGATCGCCGTGCTGGCGGACGTCTGCTGGGTTTGTTGCCTACCACTAGCCGACCCATTGGCCTCATTACTCTCACTACTTTCTCTCTTTTCAATTGCTGCTTTAATATTAGTATCAAAAGACAATTCTTCCTTTTTACATATTTTCCAACGTTTACCCTTCAAATATGATTCCGAATTATAGAACCGGCATAGGCGTGGCCAGACATAATTTACAGTGTGTGCAATTAAAATATTTGTATACCAGTATATTGCTTTACAAAAACCTTAATTGCGTAATTTAAAATATATTTTTAGTACAAAAAAAAAAATGCTATATTGTATTTTGAGTGGAACGTAATGTCTAGTGGAATAGTCTATGTTTACAATAATATTTATCTTCTAGTCATAAAACTAATCCAAGTTTTATCCAGAAATTTAATAGATCAGATGTATAGGCATTAAATAGTATTTAATAGAGATACATTTTGTAAATGCTCAACACTTTTTCCAAAAACAAAAAAAAAACTATTTCATATTTAGGTAAAAACGCTAAAACATACCACAATTTAGATTTTTATGATAATGGTTTTCGTAGTAGAGTAGTAATTCCAAAACAAATAGCATAAAAACTTAGTTTTCTCCCAGATTCAAAAAGTGGTGAAATACATACTGAACAAAATGTCACCACATTTGAAATAAATGTAGAACTTTGAAAATAATTAGTATTTCGTAAATTTATTTTTAATAAAATTATGTATTTTTATAACATGAACTGAAAATTAATACAGGTTTACTCATAAATAATATGCCTAACAGCCTTGAAAAAAATCGTTAATCAATAATTTTCTATATTCGTTGAAATAGTTTTATGATACTGTAATTATTTTTATGTAAAATGACGATATTTTTTCAATCCTTAGATATTATTTAACATTTAATTTTTAATTCAAGAAAAAATGATCTACTAAATGATTTCTTATGCATCATTTTACCCGTAAATAATTCTTATTGTGATATGCAGTAACTAACATACAAAATTAAAATTGTTTTTCAAAAAAAAATCTATATATGTCATTAATTATTATATATGACTAGCAGGATGTACAAATGCATACCCTGCACACCCCGTGTCCAAGCCTATGAGCACCGGTGATATCAGCCCATTTTGTAGGCATGAGTTGAAGATTTTTGAGAAAGAAAAGTGAAGGATAAATTATATTTTCCTTGTCTATACCGTTTAAATACGCGTGAGTTGCGACACATGTATCGCCAGAAACAACGAGTAGATGATTTACGCTTTTACCATCTGTGCTAAAAAAATCTATGAACATTTGCCTCGTGGTTGGGTCATCAAGTGGATTTTCATTCAAATTTTGTATAAGTAATATTGGGACCATTTCATATAATATGCGTCTTGATTTATTATAAACGTCCTGGTTGGTCTGGCATGTAATGATATTTTCGTCACCGAAAGGCGTTATCTGTTAAAAAAAAAAATAATAGATATTAAATAATAAACTAAATTATAATTTTAATTTTAATTTGAACATTCTGATAGCTTATAAACGTCAAAATTAACTGGAAATCCATCTCAACCCATGTCAAATGGGTTTTAAGCGAATTCATATAAAATATTAAAAAGTGTGTACTTCGCCTATTATAGTGTTCTTCGTAACTCGGGTGGAATACTCTTGGTGGGTGTGTTGAATTAAAAAAAAAAAAAGATAAATCATTTCTTCTATAAAACAAATCTGAATGGAGCTTCAGTTAATAACAGGTAAAAAAAAGTTGTCTCTTTTATATTAAGTATGTTCTATGTATAACGGTTGTAACATATTATTTTCATTTTATCCGAAATTCGTCTATGATAAGGTATTATTGACGTTTTCAAGATTTAAGCGATATAACTTTTGGAATAGGTAGTAACCAAATAATCTGTGTTTATTGTTGTTGATAATGGGTGAAAATTTCAAGTTTCTTGTCCAATTAGTTTTGGTGCTGGGGGAAATTAATTAAATCGATTTCATGAAAAACTCGTTTACGGGATATTTTTCATTTTACAAAATGTTTCATTAGATTGTCTACGTTTTTGAACAAAGTATCGAAAATTATGAATAATGATTTGTTTAAAGTACCACTTGTGTGATTTATGATCTAAAAAAGTCGGACATACTTCACACGATGGGTGTTCTTCGCAAGACGGATGGGATTCTCTTGAAGGGTGTATCTAATTTTAAAAAAACGATAAATCCTTTCTTCGATAAAACGATTCTGAACGAGGGAAGTTAATAATATAAAAAATAAATGAGAAAAAAAATGTTAGAAAGATGTCCAAAATTTAATTTTCATATTTTCAAAATTTTCTTGCGCCAAAATCTTTCTTATATGATTTCTTATCTATGATTAAATTTTCATAAAATTCGGATCAAAAAATGATGGTTTCCGAGTCGTTTTTGTCAAATTTTGGATAGTTTTTTCCAAAAAAAAATTGAAGAATTGAGAAATTCTAAAAACGACCTCTTTAAAATACAATCTAGAGGCGAATCCGATTTCAAAAAGTTATTAATCGAAACTTTTGAACAAGTATTTCCCTACGAAAAGTTGTACACAGAAAAAAAAATAAAAAAACAAAAAATAAATAAATAAATAAACATCATTGTAAAAACATTAGCTTCTTCACTTCGTTTAGAATCTAAAATTACTGTATAAATATTTCTATACGAAAAAGTGTTTCTATAAAAATAAAAAACATATGTTTTGCCGTTTTTACTTTATAATTACACGTTTATTTTTTTGGTTCTGGGAGGGGTTTAATCCCCCTAAACCCTACCCATAACTATGCCACTGAATTTAGTCTTATTATTATGATTATATGTTAATATAAGGCACAAAGGTCGTATTTTATTGAATAATTATGTTGTTGTTAAAAAGTGTTTATACTTATCATAGTTGACGTGCACGGCGAAAAAATTCGTGATCAATACAATCGTTGAATGCATGTCGAGTAGATTTTTATTGAACAAAAATAATTATTATTGACATTAAAACCGATTTAAATTATAACTGTATATGGCTCTCTATATAAATGTTTTCGATACTATTGGAACGATAGGTATGTGCTTTTTTTTAGCACAGCATACGTATAAATTAAACGAAAAAACGTATTCGGATCATTTTTAGAGCAAATAGCTATTGTACTGAGTTCTACCAATAATATTATTGTAATTTGTAAAAAAAGAAAAAACACGTACTTAGGTGTACATTCATTGTGCAAGCGATCGGTCGGATTTTTTTTTTTCAATTATTTATTAGTAATGAGGAGAATGAGGAATGGCAACATTGTTATTCCAACAATTTGGAAACACTAGCTGACTTATAAAATTCGATACCTGATGATTATTATCATCGATTGACGAATAAAGTAAAACCGTTTACAATACAACATTAATATACGGCGAAACGATAACACATAAAAAAAAAGCTCAAAAAAAAAAAAAATTGATATTTTACACGACGGCTTAACTTGGCCATTTTGCCTATATTGTTTTAATATATTTTATACTTGTACGGTGAACGTCATGTTTAATAAAGAGCTTGAAATTCTTAATAATCAGGAACGCGGATCATTGTTTTATTATATTTGAAGACTTCAAGAAAGAAATTACACCAACAATTATTATTTATCGTGTAATAGAAATTTACCTGGAATTTTTTTCATCGGTTAATTCTACACATCTAACGTATGAGGTATAATATAATATAATATCTCCGAATCTAAACTTTAAATAAAAAAAAGACGGACATACTTCGCACGACGGGTGGGATTCTCTTAACGGGTGTATTGAATTTTAAGGAAACGATAAATCATTTCTTCAATTAAACGATTCTGAACGAAGGAAGTAAATAATATAAAAAATAAATGAGAAAAAAAAATGTTAGAAAAATGCCCAAAATCTTTTTTTCACATTTTCAAAATTTTCTTGCGCCAAAATCTTTCTTATATTATTTTCTATCTATGTTTAAATTTTCATATAGTTCGGATCAAAAAATGATGGATCAAAAAAACTCTATACTATTTCATTTCTTAAGGTCTTCTGACACCAAATAAGTCGGCATCCGTTGCGTTGACGTGCGTCAACGTACTCTTTTTGAATTTAGTGTACTTAAGTACGAATCCACAAACTAGATACAACACGTAAAAAATCGGACGCATCAACGTACAATATACCTACATTTGGTGTCAGCAGGGGCAGATTTTGGATATTTCGATAGGAGGGGCACATTGTATAATTTGAATTATAATCAATAATACATACTATCATTTTAGATTTTTTATAATGATTTTTATTATTCTTTTTTCTGTAAACACTTTTTCATATGAAAATATTAGTCCAAAAGTTTCAACCGACAAATTTTAGAATCACATTTGCCTCTAAATGATACTTTTAAGAGCTTATTTTTCGAAATTCTCAATAGTTTTTTCAAAATTTGAGAAAACTACCCAAAATTAAAAAAAACTGAACAAAGCACTTATAAAACTGCCTTATTCCAATCCAAACTTTATTGAAATTAATATTTAGACAGACAATAATCTGAGAAATGTTTTGGCGTACGAATATTTTGAAAGTATGAAAAAACAATTTTTAAAAAAAATTTCAATCACTTTTTGCTTTTCAAATTTTCTTTTTCCTGTTCTTAGTTAATATTGGGATATAAAACTGGCTGAGTAAAAATAATTTTTTTTGCAATATTAATAAACATTATAATTTTTAAGTAAAATTGTCTTATATAAACTGATGCTCCATTCCGAATCGTTTTATTAAAAAAATGATTTATCGCTCCTTTAAAATTTAACACCCCCTTCAAATCCCACTCGAAGAGTAAAGAATGCTCATGGTGCGGAGTATGTCCTGCTTTTGAAACGATATTAGTAACATATTTTATATGATGTTGATTATATATCACACACAAACATAATAATTTTTAGGTTAGTTATTGTAGTCATTAAGAAAACAATACTTAAAAATTCTGATATTTTATTGATCAAATTACAATCTTCGTTTATGATGTTATACTCATAGTTTCAAAGTGATTAACTTATTTTAGATTCTGAACGAAGTGAAGAAGCTAGTGTTTTTACAATGATGTTTATTATTTTTTTTCTGTGTACAATTTTTCATATGGAAATACTTGTCCAAAAGTTTCGATCAGAAACTTTTTAAAACCGGATTTGCCTCTAGATGGTATTTTAGGGAGGTCATTTTTTGAATTTTTCAATTCTTTAATTTTTTTTTTTTTTCTGGAAAAAACTACCCGAAATTTGACAAAAACGACTCAGAAACCATCATTTTTTGATCCAAACTATATAAAAATTTAAACATAGATAGAAAATGATGTAAGAAAGATTTTGGCGCAAGAAAATTTTGGAAATGTAAAAAAATTAATTTTGGACATTTTTCTAACATTTTTTTTTCTTATTTATATCTCATATATTATTAACTTTCTGCGTTCAGAATCGTTTTATTGAAAAAATGATTTATCGTTTCTTTAAAATTCAACCCGTCAAGAGAACCCCACCTGTCGTGCGAAGTACACACTTTTTTTTATCTTTCTCCACAGTTTAAGCATAACGGTTTTTATACCTTTCTTATTAGATGATCGCTATTAAAAAAAAAGATAATAAAATTGACGAGAGAAAATAGACAGGGGGCACGTGCCCCTGTGTCCCTCCCCTGAATCCGCCACTGGATGTCAGTTAAATACGTCGACGTCTTGACTTTAAACGTAAATCGTAAAAAATTATTTTATCTTTAAACTTTACCTTGATATGAAATGAAAAATACAATATTCTCAATGATATTTGATATTATAATATTATGTCCAGTACCAAATTATATATCGAAAATGACGCGGGTATTTATTTACATAAATTTAAAAAAATTAGCTACACAAAGGAAAATTAAGTAATAGATAGTATTTATCAATAAAGTCCAGAATTTAGTGATTTTTGTATTTTTTTTTTTACGTACTATTACCGCAATGTTACCCAAAAAAGTATCTCTTCTCCCCTATTACATAATTACATGAATATAGTAAAACCAAGGTATTGTTCAATTCAAGGGTTCTCAACCTTTTGAGGTTCATGCCTCCTTTTATACTATTATCAGTGCTTGAATTTGAAAAAAATTAGAAGAGGGACGCATAAGTCTAAAAAAAATTAGCGTCCTCTAAAATTTTAATTTCTTATATACCTGTGGGTGAAAGGTAGGTTAGTAGGGGTACGCTAAAATATTCAAAAAATAGAAGGGGTACTCCGTCCCCCGGGGGTCTTCCCCCAAGTCAAGCACTGACTATTATATGAGGTCACATTCCCCTTCCCACTACTTTTAATATGTTAATATTTTAATATGTTAATTACAATATATCATGGTTCATGACTTTAATTATTATTAATGTTGGATATTAATGTGAATAAAATAGTTTAAGAATATTCATCAGATTATTGAAAATAGTATTGTTAGTTGTTACATAATTATGACTGATACCTATTCACAAAAAAAAATAATAATAAAAAAACTATATATAGATAACCATAAATTTGATATGGTTTAAATAGAATATTTAAATTTGTTTGTTTAATATGAATTAAACATATAATATATATATATATTATCATAGGTATATTATAAGTTGTAAATTATTTTATAGTAATTTAAATTAAAATACACATATAAAATAAAATTATATGTATATCACATCAAAAGTGAAATATAGACAAGAGAGCCGGACATACTTCGCACCACGGATATACTTTGTTCCTCGGGTGAGATAATCTTGGAGGGTGTATAGAATTTTAAAGCAACGATAAATCATTTCTTCAATAAGACGATTCTGAACGAAGAAAGTTGTAATAATATAAAGAACTAAAAGAACAATAATAGTCATTTTCAACACTCAATTTATCACACCGAAATATTCGCAATGAAATTCTTTACCTAGGTACCAAGTTTCAAAAAAATTTGACGAACCAATTTTCTTTTGTGTACGATATAGTGTGTTATTTTGGTTAACACTTATGAATTTCGCCGAAATTCTAACTTACAAACGGTTGTAGAGAAAAAAGTTGACTTACGATTTTGCATTATTTTTTTTTTCAACTGTGGCTGACTAGATGCGCCATGATAAACATTAGTAAAGAAGCCGCTTTATTTTATTAGTGTATTAGTTGAAGCTCCGTTCTGAATCGTTTTATTGAAGAAATTATTTATCGTTTCTTTAAATAGTCAATACACACGTCAAGAGTATCCCATCCGAGGTGCGAATATCATCCGACGAGTGAAGTACGCACTTTTTTTTGCTTTTTGGCTCTTATTGTTTTCGCCTTTTAAACGTGATACCGTTTTTTGTCTATTTTGCGACAGATTTTCCACGTTTTTGGAAAAGGTATTGAGAAATTTGAAAAATTACCTCCCCGAAGAATCATTTGTGTGTGATCTATTTGTATAAATAATCCAATAAAATTGGATCTACATAGTTACTGATCGAAACTTTTGGACAAGTATTTCTCTACGAAAAAGTGTTCCCAGAAAGAGAAAAAAGCAGGACATACTTCGCACGATGGGTGGGATTCTCTTGACGGGTGTATTTAATTTTAAAGAAACGATAAATCATTTCTTCGGTAAAACGATTCTGAACGAAGGAAGTTAATAATGTATGAGATATAAATGAGAAAAATAGCCGGACATACTTCGCACGACGGATGGGATTCTTTAGACGGGTGTATTGAATTTTAAAGAAACGATAAATCATTTCTTCGGTAAAACGATTCTAAACGAAGAAAGTTAATAATATGAGAAAATGCAAAAATTCAGAGTGCCGGGCTGGAATCGAATCTGGTACTGTCAGCGTGCTAGGTCGGTTCCATTATAACTAGGCCGCAGCACATAACTCGACCGTGTAGGTGAATTAGTAGGTATGTAGTATATGTAGTATAATAATAACCGAAAATATTAAATTTTCAAAATAGAATAAAATAGTTAGAAAACTATTGATGCACGTGGATTTTAATTCACACCATCGTATTCAGCGTCTTATGCAATAAAACATTATCAACCTTCAGGAAGTATTAAATGCTTATAGTGTACCTATATAGATATTTCGTAATATCTGTCTGTATTTTCTCCAATTTTTTTTCTATCAAACCCTTGTAAAATGTTTAATTATTTGTCCGTAAGAAATTTTATTGCACCAAAATATTTGCAATGAAATTTCCTAACTAGACACTAAATTTCAAAGCAATCGGTCGAACCAATTTTCTTATATGTACGTTGAAGTGCGTAAAATTAACGTATTTCGTCAAAATTCTAACTTCAAACGGGTATAAAAAAAAAAGTTGACTAACGATTTTCGAGATTTTTTCAGGTCAATTAGACATATATGTCAGTAAGATCATATTAAACTTTCAAGTCTTAATATCAGAAATCAAAATATTTATTAGATAAAGACTAACAAAAAATGAGAAATTTTTAAAATGCCGTACTTAACTAAAAATTGATCGAATCTTTTTGAAATTTTTATGACATGTTCTTATAGATATTTTTAGTGGTTGGTGAAAATTTCAAGTCCCTAGCTGAATTATTTTAGAAGTTATGTCAAAAAGTAATTTTCAATTTTACGGAAATTTCGATAATTGCGTATTTTGCCGGTTTTTGTCAAGTTTTTGACAGTTTTCCCCCATTTTTGGAAAAAGTATTGAGAAATTAGAAAAATGACCTCTATAAAGTACAATCTAGAGGCGAATCCGGTTTCAAAAAGTTATTGATCAAAACTTTTGGACAAGTATTTCCATACGAAAAGTTGTACACAGAAAAAAAAAATAAACACCATTGTAAAAACACAAGCTTCTTTGCTTCGTTCAGAATCTAAAAAAAATATAAACTTCATTATAAAATCATAAACTTCTTTGCTATGACTCAGAATCTAAAATAAAATTAGAAAAAATCCATTTGTCATCCTTTGTGTAATTAGTATAAATTTGTATATTGGTGTCACTACGGGAATATTGAGCTTTGAGCTATTTCTAGATTTGACTTTATTTTTCAATACTATGGTTAAAAAAAATTTGCTATTTTTTTACAAACATCCAGTAAAAGCCCAATTCTATTAATTAATAACATAGTTATCCATGTGTTTTTTATTTATAGTGAATTATTTATAGTGTTTAATATTTATAGTAATTTTTCCTATTTTTTTTTTTAGCCTTGTAAAATTTTTTATTTTTTCACCCATGAAAAATAATCGCAATGTAATTTTCCATCTATGTACCAAGTTTTATAATGATTGGTTGAACTAATTATTTTTTATAAGCGTTCAAGTATGTAATTTTAAATAAAACTAATTATTTTTGTCGAAAAGCAAACTTTCAACGGTTATAAAAAAAAACTTGACTTACGGTATTCAAGATTTTTTTAGCATTGTTGTTTACACATATTATGAGTATGTTTGTCTTTAATTTTCAGCTCTTAATATCCGTACTTTATAATTTTATTAAATAAAAACTTACAAAAAATGAAAATTTTCCAATTTTTTCAAATTTTTGTTCTTACCTCAAAATAGGTCATCAAAAGCCGAGTCTTACGTGTAGTGTCACGTGTCCCATGATACGCCCAGTTTTTTTTTTATTCCCTACGCAGTAGTTGCGTCAATTATTTTCACACAAGTGAGTGGATCACATGTTATACTTTATAAATTTTCTTTGTTCGCTTCAAACCAAATATAAATACTTCTGCATTCCAACGGTTTAATGGTAATGGGTAAATAATAATAATAATAAACACCTTTTAGAAACTACATTTTTTACATTATTTATTATTTTTCATGAAAAAACATTTACACACAAATAAACATATCAAAATTATGAAAAAAAAAACATTAAAAATACAATAGAAATGTGTAAAAAAAAAAGAACAATAAATAATAAAACAAAATAAAATGTTTTAAAATTAATACTTAATAATATAATAAAAATACCTATGATATATAGGTATATAAAAATAAATAATAAACAAAATCAATGTATAATTATTACACTATAATATATTAAATTAAAAAATAAATACATAAATCAAATAAATCAATTAATTAAATAAACTTAGCCTGGAGTGTTAAATTTTTTTTTTTAGTGACCGGTTTCGATTTAAAAAAAATCATCATCAGTAGGATCCGGAATTATACACACTAAAAACCTACGAATATACGGGAACATGCAAACAAAAATGCATGTTTATAATTAATTTTTAATTTATATGTGTAATGTTTAGATAATGTAGGCATTAGTTGATTACACTACTGTTATAGAATATACTACTGAAACACACATTAAGCATTTATTGGACATAAAATAGGTAGTACAATAATACTAGTCATAGCAGCGCTGACGGTGGCAATAGATTGACTTACGATCCGGTACAGTTTACAATTATGTATTATAAAAGAATCGGCCGCTGTGACTGAAGCTTATCTAATTGGTGGGATGGGTAAGGAAACACACACACACTACAATATGCTTTAAAAACCTCAGAAATACGCAATATAAAATATGTATCTATGCTCTAATTAAAGAAATATACACAATAATACAAAAAAATCAATGAAAAAAAAGCCTTATATTTTCATAAAAACAAATGAAAGTCAGGTCCACTCGAATCATGACAAACACGACTAATAAATGATTCACTTAAACCTACTTAATAACTGTGTACTACTTGTTCCGATAGATCTCAGATAAGACGAGAAAATAATGACTAAAAATATAATTATAAATAAGTTATTTTTTCATTAAAATAAGCAAAATATTACATAATATCACATACGTTGAAAAATCGTAAATATATAATATATATATATGTGTGTGATAAAAAAAAAAAAAATTATAAATACAGAAAGTGCTCAACAGAAATCAGACAAAGAATAGCTATGGCGAAGAGAGCACTTACGCAAAAAAGACAAATACACACAAACAAGAAACTTAATAATATAAATATGAGAAAAAATTTTGCCAAATGTTATGTATTGAGTGTAATATTATTATATGGCTGAGAAACATGGACAAGACAAGAAGTCGGAAACCATGGAAATGGTGAATAATATGGAGAAGACTTTTGAAAATCAGTTGGACAGAAAGGAAAAATAATGTAGACGATGTATTAAACCAAGTGGGAGAAAAGAGAATTCTATTAAATGCTATAAAAGAAAGAAGTGGAAAAACATTCGGTCACTCACTTAGGCATAATTTGTTTATGACACAATATATTTGAAGGACAAATAATAATAATAATAATAATAATAATAATAATAATGGATACAAAGGAAGAGGCAGACCGAGGAAGGCATATATATGTAGAAGAAATGGTAAAACAAGGTGACTGTAGTATACATGAAAGACTGGTTTTTAACAGAGAAGAATGGCAAACCAGATTAGCATCAGTTACACATACACACACACACACACAAATCACGCCACGCGTCTCGTCCTCTAAAAGTTTCTGCGCAGGCAGTCCGCGATGTCCTCGCGTTCCTGAAACACGGCGAGGTCCAACAGGCCGTTGTTCACCCGAACGCCGACCTCTTCGACCAGGTACTGCACACAGTTCAAGTGACCGCCGAAGATCGCCTGGCGGACGACCTGCCCGACAAGTAGGTCGCGACGAAACGCTTTGATCACGCGCAGACATTCGAGCCGACCGTCTCTGCCGGCCCGGTTGACGCAGATGTCCACCAACGGACAACCGTTGGCCAACAGATACTGCAGACGGTCCGGCATGTCGCCCACGATCGCGGAGAAGCAGGCGCTCGCCGACAACTGGCCCCCGTTGGACATCACGTATGTGAGCATTTCCATACTGTTGACCGTGGCCGCCATGATCGCATTAGAGTCCCACGGACAACCACCGCGGTGCAAGAATTTGACCAGTTCCAAGTTGCCGGTGTAAATGGCGTGATTGGACACCTCCTCGTCCCACGGGTGTCCCGCAGCGCGCCCCACTGACAGGCAGTCGAAATGCATGTTTTCGGCGGCCACCTGGCAGACGCTCAGATCGGGACTAGGACTCCGATGGTCCAACAGGGCGCAACAGCACGAAGCGATCTCGATCTCCGGAGTCTCCGCTTCGTCGTACTTGGCGCGATCCTCAATGCTACACGCGTGATACGCCATTTTGGCCAGAGTGAACGGAACAAATGAGGTTTGTTCTTCCATTTTCCAAAAAAAAAAAAACACCTGAAACAAACACGGATCTCATTAACGCACATTACGAAATAATAATAATAATAATAACATACACCCTCCCTACCCTCAGAAGCCGTTATAGATCATGGATAGGACACAAAAAAAAAAGTCTGTTTTATAAGCACTTAAATTATTATATTAAGCCGGGTACACACCAGAGCATTTAGGTGTAACGTAACGTCGTAATGTAACAAAGTTCGTGTTCGTTGTTACGCGACAGATTTGCAAATTTCCTGACATTTCCAGGTTTTCAAGGTTTTCCAGTGGCGTAATAACCCTGGTATTAACATGAATATAATAATCGTTCAATAATATTCTTCAGATTATTGAAAATAGTATTGTTAGTTGTTACTCAATGATGACAAATAATTGAATACCTACTTATGAAAAAAAATAATAAAAACAAAATATAGATAACCATAACTCTTTGAAGGGCGGTGGTTAGTCTATCAACCACTTATTTCATGACACTTGAGGGGCGGTGGTTAGTGAACATGACCACTTGGAAATGTAATTTTATTATTTTTTTGGCGGTGGTTATCTGTGTCAAACACCTAATATCATATATTACATAACTAGATGGCGCTATTGTTTGATTTTAATTTTTGCATGCTTATTAACAGTTATAATTTCCTCAGTGTAGTAATAAACGTATTTATTATCATTTCTTTTCAAAAATTGGTAAAAACGAATTTGTTGTTAATGTTTTTTGTTTTACCTAAGTTTATAGTTTATTTTTGTTAATTATTACATATTACACTTGTTATTATAATCAATTAAAATATTAATTTAATTTATCTAAAAGATTTTAAATGTTTTATAAGTGATCAACAACAGTAACCACCACCCACTAAAAACGATTTTATTATTTATTTATATTGTTTTCTACAATATAGTTTTACACCATTTAATATTTTTTTTTTTACTCTATTATGTCTTATTTCAATGTTGATGAAATTGAATTAGTACTTTTACAAGATATACCGAGTGGTAGTGAGAGTGAATATGAACAAAGTGATGATGATTCTGATTATGACAAAACTTACAACCCAAATGGCATTCCCAACGTATCAGCTACAAGCTCAAGTGAATCATATGATAAAGAAAGAAATATTGCAACAGCAATACTTTTAGGAAGTTGATAATTATTATTCATATCTTTATGAACATTATGTACATAGTTTTTAATACAAAAATATATATATTTATTTAGTCTACTTTGAATACTCATACACAGAGTTCGTCTCATAAACCTAGAATCACAAAACAGAATTTTCAGAAAACTTCAACTAGTCAACAATTAATTTTAAAAAGAAGACCAAAAGCTCCACCATTATGTATACATGAACCTCTTCAGTATCAAATTCCTATCACTCCATATAATCCTCCAAAATGGAGTAAAAATCAATCAATGCCTATCATTAAACCTTTTGAAGAAAATATAAGTTGTGGTCCACATGAAATTTTTCAAAATTTAGATAAAATTAACCTCTATAATATTTTTTGTCAACTATTTGATAATCATATTATTGATCATATAATTTTCCAAACTAATTTTTATGCAATTCAAGTAGGAAAACTATTTACTCCAACTTCAAAAGAAGAAATTAGAATTTTTCTTGGTATTAATTTGTTGAATTATAAAATATTAAAGAAATGTAATTAAAGAAATCAATTTTTTTTTTTTTATAATATAATGCAATGTTGTTTAGTAAAATTATTATGTTGAACATTTATGGCGGTAGTTAGTAAGATTAACCACTTTTTTCAAAGATTTTTTGACAAAATATGTTTAATTTTTTTTTTTTTAGATTCTGAGTGAAGTGAAGAATCTAGTGTTTTTATTTATTGTACTTTAAAGAGGTCATTTTTTGAATTTCTCAATT
>JAIPRM010006760.1:0-18159 GCA_025469315.1 Stegophylla sp. TES_Ste_2020 | reverse complement strand
AAAACAATCGGTTAAGCCAATTTTCTTATATGTACGTTAAAGTGCGTAATTTTAAGTAAAACTAACGAATTCAGTAGAAATTCTAACTTCAAACGGGTATAAAAAAAAAAGTTGACTAACGATTTTTAAGATTTTTTCAGATCAATTAGACACATATGTCAGTGAGATCATATTAAAATTTCAAGTCTTAATATCAAAAATCAAAAATTTTATTACATAAAAACTAACAAAAAGTGAGATATTTCAGAAATTTTCAAAATGCCGTACTTAACTCAAAATTGATCAAATCATTTTAATATTGTTCTAAAATGTTTTTTTGACCGTTTTTAGCAGTTGGTGAAAGTTTAAAGTTTCTAGCTCCATTATTGTAGAAGTTATGGTAAAAAGAAATTTTCAATTTTACGAAAATGCCGGTAACTGCATATTTTGCCGTTTTTTGTTAATTTTTCCACATGTTTTCACCGCGCTTGGAAAAAGTATTGAGAAATTGGAAAAATGACCTCTCTAAAGTACCATCTGGATGTGATTCCGGTTCTATAGAGATACTGATCGAAACTTTCAGACAAGTATTTCTATACGAAAAGTGTTCACAGAAAGAGAAAAAAGAAAAAAATAAATAAATAAAATAAACATCATTGTAAAATCATAAGTTTCTTCACTTCGTTCAGAATCTAAAAGTATGTACTTTGCACCTTGGGGTGTTCTTTACATCTCGGGTGGGATACTTTTGGCGAGTTAGTTAAATTTTAAAGAAACGATAAACGATGTCTTCAATAAAACGATTCCGAGCGGAGCTTCATTTAATATACAATAATCTTAATTTTCAATAATATGTTTAACATTTTTCCTTTAATAACAGAATAAGCCATATGCAATTCGTTATCCGTGTAACTGATGAAATTTTACCAGAATAACGAAATTAATTCATTTTTGTATGTACATTGATCTTATACTGATATTATACTGATATACTGCACGCATTAAACTTAAATGTTGAACTAAAAATAATTTTATTACATACCAACATCATTAACGAAAACCGAAAATTAATTTTATACATATCCCCATAAACCTAATGAATATTCCATAAATAATTCCAATATCGTATTCAGCGACAAAAAATACATAAGATGGCGATAAAACTTTATAAACCTTCTTGAGTGTTCATAAAATGGAAAAATATTATAATATTTTTCCGTACGTTCTCCGATTTATTATGTAATCAAACCCTTGTAAAATGTTTGTTTAATTATTTTTCCATAAGAAATTTTATTACATCAAAATATTCGCAATGAAATTCTCCATTTAGGTACCAAGTTTCAAAAAAATCAGTTGAACCAAGTATCTTTTATGTATGTTAAAGTGTATAATTTTAGGTAAAACTAACAAAATTCTAACTAAAAGCCAAGGGACGTCCTTCCTTTTTTTTTTTTTTTTTTAATACAATTAAACTTCACACAGCGTTGATGGTAGAATCGCATCAGACTAAAACCCAACGGGGAGCCAGAGTCCAACATTTACGTAGTACATAAAATAATATGTGTTACAACTATGATTTTTATATAGGAAACATTGAAATGAACCCAAACAAACCAACTCATGTGGATATTATATTTTTATATTATATTATTATATTACTCCTTTAAAGCTAAAAACAAATATATATATATATATATATTTTTTTTTTTATGTTGTAACTTAATATAATATATGTGGAGCTATAATCAGATAATTTAAAGGCATTCTTCTCTGAAATTAATTTTCTTATGTAACGATTAAAATATTCTATAAAATGCTATAACCACAAAATATTCCTCGTGTTTTATTTATTAAAAGTAAAGTATAGACAAGAAAGCCGGAAATACTTCACACCACCGATATTCTTCACTCCTCGGATCAGATACTCTTGGTGGGTGTATAAAATTTTAAAGAAACGATAAATCAATTCTTCAATAAGACGATTCTGATCGAAGGAAGTTAATAATATAAAGAACAATAATAGTCGTCTTTTTCAACACAACCCACCAAGAGTAACTGACCCGAAGAGCGAAAAATATCTGTGGTGCGAAGTATGTCTGGCTTTCTTGTCTATATTTTACTTTACTTTTTTTTTTATCTAATAAATAAAGAAAAGAAAAAATAATTAATAAAAAAAAGAAGTTATAGAAAAATGTCCAAATTTGTTTTCACATTTTCAAAATTTTCTTGCGCTTAAATGTTTCTCATATTATTGTCTATCTATATTTAAATTTTCATAAAGTAGCTTCATTCCTCAGATAGATTATATTTTTTAGTTTAAGATTTGTTTACCTAATACAATAGAGTTGTATATTATTTTAAATTTAAAGCCAATAATCAGCCTCTATTAAAAAGTGAACCTCAATATAAAGTGTGTAATCCAAAATTGAAAGAATCTAAAATCATTAGCTCTCTCGATCAATCAGGTGATATACACACTAGAATGTTCTATAGACTCAAACAGTTCGTGCTATAGTGCATAGAATCACGAGAACCACCAAAAATGTGTATATAAAAAAAAAATTAGGTAGACCTGTATTGTTAACGTATATTTGTACATACATATATATATATATGTTAAAAATATATTAACGTTAATGTATGAAATTCCATTATTCTATAGAATGACGGACATTTTCAGTTAATATATTAAATTAACAAAAAAATACTTATTTTAGATAGTTATTCTACGTGGTAACTAAGTATTATAAAAACTAACGATTGCAATTAAGTTAATGTATTGAAAATTATTAAATACTATGTAAACGTATCTACCAAAATACTACAAATTTTTTAGATTCTGAATGGAGCAAAAGAACTAGTGCATTTACAATTATCTTTGTTTGCTTTTTATGAAAACGGTGTTTCGTAAAAAATACTTATCCAAATGAAATGTTTCATATAGGTAGATATCAATTTTTTGGATAAGAAATTGACTCCTTGTGGTACTTTAGAGTGATCGTTTTTCAAATACTTATATCTTTTTCCAAAAACTACCGAAAAATTGAGTGAAAATGATAAAATATACCATTTAATAATAAACAGATTTTATTGTTTTTTAATTATAACTCCAAAACTAAAAGGACTATACATGATTTTTTTGCCTATGCACAACAATAGCAGAATGAAGACGAAAATTTAAAAAAAAAAAACACTTTTTGGAAATAGAATTTTTGAATAACATTGATTTTTGTAAGTTTTTATTTAATATAATTTTGATTTCTTAATATTATTTTCTGATAATTTAACTTAACCCCAATCATAAATATTTCTAATGAATCTGAAAATTTTTTTTTTTATATAACCATTTAAAGTTAAAATTTATATAAAACGGTAATTTTCATGTAAAAAATCGATTTTTTTTTCATAAAAATTTTTAAAAACAACATTCAATTATTTTTTAATATAAAATACTTCATTGTTTCTTTAAAATTCAAAACATCTATCAAAAGTATTCCACCCGAGAAGCGAAGAATACCCTTGGAGTGTAGTATGTCTGGCTTATTTTATTTATCATCGAAGTGTTTTATACAATATATTAAATACATTTTTTTAAATATACTTATCAAAATAAGATATGAATATTCACTTTGAAATAGTTTATTCTGTTTAATCATTTTAAAAAACAGCTCTAAATTCATTCTAAAGGCATTACATTGAAAGTTAAAAAAAATTGTTAGTATGAAGTTTCATTTTTAACCACTAAGTCGTACAAATTTAATGTTATCTATGATAGCTATAAGTTATATACATTAGCTAAGACCTAATTGTTTTTCTATATAATAAATAGTTAATCCATTTAATTCATACATTAACAAGCATATTTAGGTTGTTACGTATAGGGTACACAATACACATATATTATATAGATAATGTTATCTCAATATTTTCGTTTGATTAAAAAAAAATACTATAAAACTGAAAATAGAAAAACATCTTTAAGGTCTAAAAAGAAATCTAATAAGTAAATTAATTTATAATCGGACAGATACTTGAAAATAAGCAGAGCATTTTTTAAGGTTTTATTATAAATTACGTTCTATAGATAAATGTCTCCTCAAAAAAATCTATGTAAAATAAATAATAACTAGGTGATTCTGCAAAATTATATATAAAATGACCAATTTATGCTGAACTAATCATAGAACTATCGTAAACAAATTTTTTATAATAAAAAAAGTACATATGCATCATTCATGCTCAAAAAGGTATAAATATTTCCAAACCTGATATGGTTGCAGCAGAACATCAATTTTGCACATAACGTATTATCACATTAAACACAAATAATATCGCACAAACGCACATAACATTTTTTTAATAAATACAGACTTATAAAACATTTTTATTTCTCACTATTTTATAGAATACCCATGAATTAATATACATACTTACACACACACATACTTTATAAAGGATGGCGAACTACTGAAATCACTTCGAGGAATGAATTGTGAAACTGCTCACCTATCAAACAACCAGCACAATCAAACGGAACAGGTATGGCATCTTCTGTTGCAGACTCCTGTTGATGGGAAATAAGAAGGAGAGGGCCAACGAACGTTACAATGCTACCATATGAGGTAAAATAAATAATGGTATAAATCGATTTTACATTTTTTTTTTTTATAGTTGGGTAATAATCGAAAACATTATGCGTGTTGATTTTTAAATAAATTAAAAAATAAATAATAACATATTTTTATGTAACATGATGTTTGGTTTCTGATGTTATAATATATTTTAAACAAGAGAACTGTTTGTATTAAATATTTCAACAGAAACGTATTTTAGTCAAAAATAATTGATCCGAAACTTAATATTTACTCTGAAATAATTTACTCAGAAAATAAACAGGTAGAAAAATATATCATCTTGTTTGTATTTTACTCACAAAATAATTTATCAGAACCGTAATGAATTCGAGAATTAATTAAGACGAAAATACAGTTTAGACAAAATATTTTCGTCTAAAATAATTTTCGGTTTTGATAAAATATTTTCAGTTAAAGCGGCGATAACGACCTTTTTTACGGACAGGATACTAATTATGGTTCGACTTAAACAGTATCCTTTCCGCCGGCTACAGATGTGGGCAAAAAGATGAAAATGAACTCTGCAGAACACTAGGCCTTACTAGCCAGAAAATATACTGTCGAAATTACGTTATATCAAATATATCAAATACTAGTAGCACTTGCTAGGGCACAAATAGATTAGGCGAACCCATAAGGGTGGAAATACATTCAAGAAAACTAGTGCGGCATTTTATATAATATAAAATTTGTTATATAAAGATACACAACTAATAAATTAAACAAAAAAATGATCACAAAATGATCAAACAATTCATTAGTTGACAATCAATAATAAATCTGAAAGATGAATAGCACATTTTAAAACAATATTAGTATATAGGTATCTGTTATCTAAAATCTAAACTCTGAAGTGTGTAACACAATACATTATTATTATATTATGTATATTATAATAAATGGAATCAATGTTTATCGGATGCGCACTGGTTTAGAATTGCTATGATATCATCGAAATGTCAAGACAGATAAAAATATAAAACCAAAAATTAACAGATTTCGATTATAAGAACGTTTTGATTTCAATTTTCAATACATCAAAATTCACAGAAAAATTTTCTAATTAGAATTCAGCAATTAAAATTAGGTGTTGCTATTCGAAACAAGTTTGTATCACTGCAGGACATCCTTAAGGTGACATGAAAAAAATTAGTCTTGGAAAACATGGCTTTTATAGTAACTTGAACATTCCAAATAAAAATATTAAAATTTTAGTATTTTTGCGGCTAAAAAGGGGGTTTGGACCACATTTAAATTAATTACCCTGTTTAATATATTACATTAACTATACTTCATATTTATCATGGGTTCACAACAATAGTTTCCTGAACTTTTAGTGATCATTATTTAGAAAAAAAAGAACAAATAAATTTAATAAAATTTGCGTAGTTACCTAAATAACTGCTATTATTGTTTCGTCTATTACCTCTGATTTATCTTTTCTGAAAAATACGTATGTTATTATGTACTATGCATGTAATTTACGACTTTATTTTCCCATGTTGCACAGTGGTTCAAAAATGAAAATAGTTGGGCTAAAATTTAAAATATATTTTTGAACTACACGTTGTTGCCAAATTTATTGATTTGTAATGTAAATGGGCGCAAACAATTATTTTTATTTTATTAAGCGCAATCGAGGTTTTTGCATAAAGGAGCAAATACAGTATTTAGGCCCAAACAAAGTCCACCCAAATGGGTTTTGGGTAAAAATAAACCTTTTTTATTTTGGCACAAACAGGCTATACCTTTATTTAAATAGTTTATTTTTTTTTTTCTGCGCAAACTGGTAGTTCTCATACAGAAAGCGGTGAACTTCCACAAACATCCGTAAAAAATGGGTCTCTGGTTCAATTTAAGTTTTAACTAGGGGAAAAGGTATATTTTTGTTTTACATATTATTATCGTTCATTCAATTATATGCATCTCAATAATACATTGAAACAGAATTCTGACATATGGAGTAACTTATATATTATTATACATTGTATTTTATTAATATATAATAATAATATAAAAAAATTACCGGCTGCATACGAATTGCATTCCCAAAAAGGAAAAAAGACGTCGCCACAGCCGAGTGGTTTTTACACAACACGTACGAGTTGCGTCCGCGGTTTTTACACGACACGTCCGAGTTGCGTACGCGGTTTGCCGGCAAAGATTCTGAGTCGTGTTCGCAAGAATAATTGTAATTCTATTTCTACATGTGTGGTGATAAACTCGTAGATAACCTCGTGTAGGGACATTTCGGTAATGAAACGCCAAAACCGACTCCGCCAGCGTAGGTTTGTTTACCGGGTGTTTGGCCGACTCCGCTTCGCTCCGCAAATCAAAAATATCACTCTGCTTGTTGTGCAACGTGGGGGCATTCGGCTTGATAATCGACTTGCTGTGCGACGTGAGGAAATTTTGGAAAAAAACGCAAAAACAAAAAAAAACAGGCGGTGACAGACAAAATGTATAATAAATGACAGTCTTCAGTCTGTATAATTTGGAAGGAAAATATGTAAATAATATATATCAGTATTATTTTTATTATTAACCGGGACACAATTCGTACACGTCGTAAAAAAACCGCGGACGCAACTCGGGGACGTGCCGTGTAAAAACCGCAGACGCAACTTGTACAGCATTTTGAAAATATTGGAAATTTCTCGTTTTTTGTAAGTATAATAGCATTTTTAATTCTCGATATCAAGATTTGAAAAATTAATATGAACTCACTCACATAATTGTCTAATTTTATTCATCTAAAAAAATAACGAAAACCGTAAGTAAATTTTTTTCTGTATAACCTTTAAAAGTTAGCATTTTGACGGAATTCATTAGTTTTACCTAAAATCACACACCTTAACATACCTACCTACATAAAAGAAAATGAGTTCAACTTATATTTAAGAAACTTGGTACCTAGGTGGAGAATGTCATTGCGAATACTTTGGTGCAATAAAATTTTTTACCAACGAATAATTAAACATTTTACAAAGGTTTGATTGCAAAAATCTGAGAGTACGGATACATTTTATGGTGTATTTCTAGTAGACGAATGGTAATGTTTTTTTGCCATCGTCAAAATTATCTATCGCACGGGTGAATGAGAAATGTTTGGGCACCACTGGGTATAGGTAGTAAAAGAAATCAATTTTATCATAGTCTGATTAAATTAAATCTATTCTATGGTAGGTAATATTATGCCATAGAATTTATATTATGCCATGTCCACTGAGCACGGTTGGTTAGTTAAACAATCGTGCCACTGAGATAGATAATAACTACAAATAATAATATTATTATCTATCTCAGTAGCTATTTCAATATGGCAGATAATACATTTGATTTACTTTGGTTTTGATCAGTCTTTCTTCAAAAATCATCAATATAGATAAACAGGTTCATTGTGTATTGTTCCTAGAGTTATGGTATTGTTTACACATAACCATGGCTTTAGATATAAATGCATAACCACAGAATAGATTAATAATTAACAATCAAAGACCTGAGGATTACAATGCTAAAAAACATAAAACACTTGATAATTGATAACACTATCAGACAATCCTAACAATCTAATACTCGATTTCGATTTTCGACCGGTGGATGCCAAACAGATTCTCCCCACTATGTCTAACCTTAAATGTGGTGAAAGGCCTTTGGAAGTTTGTTGCCAAATTATGAATTAAAAAATAACTTTTTCTATTTAAATTGATTTGTAATAGTGTAATATATTTTGTTCTTTGTAATGATGTTTTATACTTTGTAAATAGTTCGTTCATTACACTCTGTGCATTATGCTTCCTAACGACCAGGTAATAAAATATATTTATATAATTCTTAAAATAATTATATATTATTTCTTCTTAATTTAATTAAAATTTATTATTTATGGTCAACTTAATTTATACCAAATAAAGTTATTTAAAGTAAGTGTTAATGTTTTATTGTTTAAAAGGGCAACTGTAATCCAGGGATCAATAAAAAAATTACTGACACTGATGGTGATAATAATGCATTAGAAAATGGTCATCAGTCTATTACTACTGAAGGCAAAAAGACATGGTCTGAAATTCGACAAACAGTGTGTGATTTTCGGCATCATCTCTCTACTTTATCAGTCATGTCAATCTCTCATGTGTCATTTAGACATTTACAAAACGGAAAGATTCGTATTTATTTTCTTAGTGCTCCTGTTAATGAATTCGAAACATTACTTTATGTTGATTTACCAAATAAAAGTATTGTCGGTCAATTGCCATGGCAACCTTTGATTGAGTCCAACTTTCCAAACGTAATAATGAGTGGTCGATATTCACGAGAAGAACAACTTTTATCTGAAAGAAAACGTTTAACTACATTTGGAATTACATCATATGAAATTAATGATGAATCTGGCAGAATTGTTTTTCCTGCTGCTAGTACATTATTTCATTGTAATGATAATGAATATTCGGTAAATATTTGTTTAGCTTTATAAAAGTCTTTTTACTATATTACATTTTAATTATTAGACAAATTCATTATATCCAACTGAATTAAGAACAAATGCTGTTGGAGCCAAGCTTTCACCTCAAATTTGTCCAAATAATGTTGATATTGTAGCATATGTGTGTAATTTTGATATTTGGGTAACTCATATAGCTACAGGTAAACCAATATTTTATATGTAGTTACTCAGTTATTAATTAATTTAAATATTTTTCTTCAGGTAGTACTAAAAGATTAACATATGCTCATAAAGGAGGACGATGTTTGTCAGATGATCCATTGTCAGCAGGTGTACCTTCATATGTTATGCAAGAAGAATTTAATCGTTATCATGGTTATTGGTGGCAACCAAAAAAACATACAGGTACTGTAATATTTGTGTGTTAAATCTTGGTATTTTAATACAGACTTAATTAAACTATATACAACTGTATAATATATTTTATATAATTTTAGATGTTTATAATTTGAATTATAAAAAAATTGTGTTGTTAATTCTCTTATTATAATATATTGGAAGGTATTTTATTGTTTATAGGTATTTAAATATTAATAAAACAATAAATATACTTAATTGTTATATAATATTCATAAATCACAATTATATAGTATAGTGAATGTCTAACATTTTAATATTTTGTTCTTTTATGAATGTTAAAAATACCTTATAAATCAGTTACTTAAAATCTGTCCAAGCTCTAATCAGAATTGGTTTTTCTCAGAGAGATAGAAATGATTTCAAATTTAACACAATAGGATTATGTATTTATTAAAATATCAAAATAATATAATTTTATAGTGGAAATTTCTTATTTTATATTTAATTTTCGTTGTCTTGTATTGATAAGTATATCTTATTATATAAAAATGTAATAATGAAACTTAAATTATTTTTATATAATTATTATTGATTGTATAAGTAATTTTGTTTTCATTAATAGTAAGCGTATTATTTCATTTTCCATCATATTTTTTCAATTTAAAAAAAAAAATATTTTTTTCTTTGTCTATCTTTAATTTAGTGCAATTAGTTAAAATAACACAATAAATCTATGTTACCCACTTATTTTCCTTTGAAGTCTTGTAGAAATATTTATGTTAAAGATATTAAAACATTGTTTTGATCCTTTTTGGTTCCATCGTAAACAGATTTCACTGTCTATAATTTATTTATTAATTTTTTTTTTTAAATAGAAGATGGTGTCTACAGAATTTTATATGAAGAAGTTGATGAGAGTGAAGTAAAAATATTTAATTTTCCATCATCAAATTCAGCTGGAAGTGGTGAAATTGAGCAATATAGGTATGGTAATTGAATAACATGTGTGGTTAATTATATTTTTATTACAAATAATTTATTTATTTTAGATTTCCTCGAGCTGGTACTGCTAATTCTAAATCAAATTTAAAACTAGTAGAGTTCCAACTAAATGAAGAATGTCAAATAATTAATATTAAAAATATGGAACTTCAATACCCATTAGCACACATGTATCCATGGATGGAGTATTTAGTAAGAGTTGAATGGACACCTAATGATGAATTGTAAGTTAAAATACTAAAATACAAATTTTAAAAATTATTAAAATTTAAATATTTTGATTAAAATTTTTTAATTTTAATTATCTGTACACTTATTTGTTTATTATG
This sequence comes from Stegophylla sp. TES_Ste_2020, assembly GCA_025469315.1. Classification (NCBI taxonomy): domain Eukaryota; kingdom Metazoa; phylum Arthropoda; class Insecta; order Hemiptera; family Aphididae; genus Stegophylla; species Stegophylla sp. TES_Ste_2020. The sequence continues at coordinate 7,411 of JAIPRM010006760.1, read as the reverse complement.
TATGCATTTCGCATTTATATGAAATAATAAAATATAATACATTCGATAATATTATTTTTAGTTATTAAAAAAAAGTATATAACAATTTAATTGTATTTTAGAATATGGCTTCAAGTTTTAGACCGAAGACAACAAAGGCTTGAATTAGTGGTTTTATCCATTGATAATTTTGTAGAACACCCTCCTTCAAATATGATCAATTCATCGCAAAACTCAACATTTGTTCCACCTCAAGTTATATACTCCCAGACTTCTAACATCTGGGTCAATGTAAGAAATAATATTAAGAAAATAATAAAGTACATAATAGGGTTGTTTAACAATATTGTTTTGTTTTTGGTGATATTTTATTGCAATATTAAAAATTATTAGTATTGATATTCCGATTTATCGATATCACTATAACAAAATTATTAGAATATGTATAAAACTATCACACATCACAATAAATAACCCCCACCACTGATGGACTACTTCAGAATCTGTTCTAATTACTTTATTGTGTTACTGTTTCAATTATTTTTCTATTAATGTGTACTATTTTTAACCTGATCTCAAAATTAATAATCCCCTCTCTTCTTAGCATACTAAATATTTTTTAAAAAAAAAAACATGGCATGACTATATGATATAATACATTGAAATTCTGGAAAATTCTCGTTTTTTGTTGATTTTTTATGTAAAAAATTTTGATTTTTGATATCAAGACTTAAAAATTAAATATGATCTCACTCACATATATGTCACCTGAAAAAATCTTAAAAATCGTAAGTCAACATTTTTTTGTCTTAAACTGTTTGAAGAAATTTTGACAAAATTCTTTAATTTTTACCTTACATTACTTACTCAAATGTACTTAAAAGATAATAGGTGCGACCAATTTTTTTGAAACTTGGTACAGAGAATTTCATTGCAAATATTTTAGTTTAATAAAATGTCTTATCGAGAAAGAATTAAATATTTTACAAAGGTTTAATTAAAAAAAATCTGAGAAAGTACAAACAAATATTATCAATGCCATGCTCTACTACGGGACGGTCCCGGATTCGAATCAAACCCGGTAATCTGAATATTTTGCATTTTCTTTAACCGTGACTGACTAGATGCGCCACAATAAACATTAGTAAGAATTATGTTACAGTGCTTAAATCTTAATTTATGATAATTATAGCCGCATTATTTTATTTTATTGTAATTTAAAATTATTTATGAAGTATTCATTAGGTGTATGTGAATACATGAAAATCCATTTTCATTTTTCATAAATGTTGTATGTAACAAAATAATTTATAGTTCAACATTTAAGTTCAATTCTTCAAAATTTATAATTATTATTGAGTATTAGTTAAAGGTTCAGAATCATTTTATCGAAGAAATGATTTATTGTTTCTTTAAAATTCAATATATCTGTCAAGAATATCCTGCCCGAGGTGTGAAGAACACCCCGTCGAGCGAAGACGCACTTTTTTATTGCTTCAATTTGATAATAATTTTTTGTCTACCTGAATTTTCTCATTTATTTATTCTACCCAGCATCCATGAACAATATTATCTTAATTAATAAAATTCAAAATAAATTAATAAATTATGTTAAATTATTACAATTTATATTAAACTTAGTAAGTGGCATATCATTATTTTATTAGATACATGTATAATAAATACATAAAATAATTTAAAATCATTAATTTTAAGTGATGTATTTGTATTTTAGGTTCATGATCTTTTATATATGTTCCCCATTACAAACAGTGGGGAAGTAACCATGATTTGGGCTACAGAAGATACTGGTTTTCGACATTTATACTTAATTACTAGTATAATAACAAAAGTTTCTCATGAAAATGGCTTACAGAATATAGATCCTACTGAAAGTAAAAGTTTTTAACTATTTCATGAGATAATTTATTAATCTGAATATTTTTTGTATTATTAGATAATATGATGATGTCTAAACTAGCATTAACTAGTGGAAACTGGGAAGTGTGTGGTCAAGGACTTTGGGTTGATTTAAAGTATCAAATAGTTTATTTTATGGCTGTCAGAGAATCACCATTGGAAAAGCACTTATATGCGGTATCCCTAAAGAGTCCTGGAAATATTAAACTACTTACTAAACCAGGATACTCTTATGAAATTGATATTGATAAGGTAAAAGTTTGTAAATACATTAATGTGTATATCTAGTTTTTTAAAGTAGTTAGAAATGTATTATTATTAAATATAATCTTAAGCAATAAACAAAACTACAAATATTATATCAGTAACAAAAACTTCTTTTATATTCTCAGAATTGTGAAATTTGTGTGGCTGTGTATAGTAATATAAAAAAACCGCCATCCTGTCAGGTTTTCCGAATTGAACATAATGATGTGACTGTTGATGGTATCTATTTACAATCTATTGGATTTTTAGCCGAAAATTCTGGTAAACATTTAATTATTTTACAGGGTGCTTTTTAAGCAGAAATACCCTTTTTGGCCATAAGAATGAAAAATTTGGGATTTTTTGGGAATATTCAAGTTACTATAAAAACTATGTTTTCCATCACTCATTTTTTGATGTCACCTTAAGGGTGCCTTGTGGTATTATAAACTTTTTAGTTTTCAAATAGCAACCCCATATTTTAATTGCAGAATTTTATTCGGATTATTTTTCTGTAAATTTTGATGTGTTGAAATCAAAATTTAAATGAGTAGTTTTTGAAATATTCAAATTTAAGTATTAAGGAAAATAGCTTCTTGGATACTTATTTACCTACCTAATACATAATTATAATAAATCTACACAATTAACTACTGTATACTTAATACTTTAATGTGAATAATTAAAAAATTACTCGTTTGAATTTTAATTTCAATATATCAAAATTTACGGAAAAATAACCTGAATAAAATTCCGTTTTTAAAATGGGTTTCCATTTGAAAAAAAAAAGTTTATGTAACCACAGAACATCCTAAAGGTAACATGAAAAAAATTAGTTATGCAAAAAATAGTGTTAATAGTAATTTGAGTATTCCAAAAAAAAAAAAAAAAAAAAATACCAATTTTTGAATTTTTACTACCAAAAATGGGGATGAACATGCTTAAAAAATCACCGTGTTTATTTATTTATACTACATTTTTTAACTATCATATTTATAATATTATTAATTTTTTAATGTAGATGCAAATAATGTTCTTCAAAGTCCTACTTTAGTTACACATCAAATTAGTTCTGGTGATGTATTATTTGCAATGGTTTTTAAACCCCATAATTTTGTACCTGGTAAGAAATATCCCACTATTCTCCATGTATATGGTGGACCAGAAGTGCAGCTTGTAACCAATACCTTTAAAGTGAGTATTTGCCTTTAGTAATTTTTATTCTTTTAATAATATCATGAATAAAGATTAATGAAGTTAATATTTTAGGGTTCCCGACACGTAAGAATGCATATGTTAGCATCTCAAGGCTATGTTGTCATTGCAATTGATTCTCGGGGTTCAAGACATAGAGGCTTAAGTTTTGAAAGTCATATAAAAGGGAGATTAGTTAGTGCTTTATAATATTAAAGAAACTTATATTCTAACAATTAATTAACATGTCAAGTGTTTTATTTAAGGGCACAGTAGAACTTTCAGATCAAATAGAAGTTCTTCAGTGGTTATCTGAATACCTTGGATATATTGATATGAGTAGGTTAGCAATTCACGGATGGTCATATGGAGGTTATCTTAGTCTTATGGGACTTGCTACTTATTCAAATGTTTTTAAAGTAAATATTTATTAAACTTAATTACAAACAAAGTATACCCTATCTGCAAAAAACTACTTAAAAAAGGAAAACAAAATCTCAAGTTAAAAAAAAAATAATAATCGTGCTAAACTTCCCACAATAAAACAAAAATATGCTCCAAAAAACTATGTATATCAACATTTATTTATTTTACCATTTACCGAATTTCTTATGTTTTCTCCATTTTTAAAACCTTTATGCTTGTTTTGTAATAACATAACTATCAAGTATTAGGCAGTTTTCTAATGTGATTAATATTAATATTACATATAATTTAATAATTTGTAATTATGGAGGTGTGAAAAGGGCTTATTATTTTTTTTATATTGTCAAACAAAATTAATATAGAACAGACGGTAATTGCTCTGTATATTATTTTGAAACTGCTTTGAATTATTTTATGGTAAATCATTTCTTTAAAATTCAACTCTTTCCACCACATTTCTGTTAGCCACTCAGTTTATTCTTAAATAATATATAGTTTAGCTATACTCTATTACTTGTTATTGAAATTTTGAAAACTTTGTAAATAATTTGAATATTTCAGTTGGCAATAGCTGGAGCACCAGTAACATCATGGGCGATGTATGATACTGGTTATACTGAAAGGTATATGGATTTACCTCAATATAATTCTGTTGGTTACATGAATGGTTCAGTTTTAAGCTATGTTAGTCGTTTACCAGATGAGTAAGTTTTAATTTTGTTAAATTATGAATGTAATATTATTTTTTTATTCTTTCCTCTCTACATTATTTTTATTTATCACAATCCCTGGTACTCTTCAACCTTTACTATGGCTACGGTTACTTATATTTTATAAGCTCTAGTCTACTACCTTTATATTATCAATTGAATCTATCCTTCTCTTTTGTATATTTCTATTTACTTTCACATTCTATTACCTTTTTAATAATGTTATTATTTCTCTCTTTCTATGTCTACACCTCCTTAATACATATCAGCCATGCTCAACTTACGGCCTACATGTGGCCCGCCACGCCTTTATGTGTTGTCCCAAAACATTTCTCCAATTAGGCATAAAAAAAAAACAAAATTTCATAAATATTATAAGAAAAATATTTCGATTATATTAATTGAAATTACTTTAAGGTGTTTCATTAAGAATGCCGTTATTACTTAATTAAAATATATATATATATATATTAAGAACAAACAAATTATATGAACATGTTATATACACATACCGATTTATATATGGAATATAATATCTGGCATATGTCTACGTCTGCTTCACTGGCAAGCTTCAGTTCTGGTCACAAAATTGCCTATTACTCGCTTAAACATATCCTGATCCAGTTCACCAATAACATTACGAATTTCATTCTTAAGTTCTTCGATGGTTTGCAGTTTATTTTCATAGATGTGAGCTTTAACATTACTCTAAAGAAAGAAGTCCAATAGAGTTAAGTCACCTGACCTAGGAGGCCAATTTTGATCTCCATATCGTGAAAGAAGTCGATCCTCAAACTGCGCAATAACATGATTGCCTCACAAGCAGTGTTGCAAGTGGCAACATCCTGCTGGAACCACATACCGAATGTGTCAATATCATGTAAAGCTGGCTATAAAACTTTGTAACTATACCTTGGTAATGTTCTTCATTTACAGTCACTGTGTTTCCATTTCCATCTTGAAAAAAAATATGAGCCAAAAACTTCCACTTCAAAAGCCCGCACCATACTGTTACTCGTTCTGGGTGCATTTGACGTTGTTGAATTTGTTATGAGTTTTCTGTCCCCTGAAATTTGCAGTTTTGCTTATTTACAAATCCACTCATGTGAAAATGGGCTTCATCATTAAAAATTATTCTATTCGCAAAATCAGCATCATCAACCAATTAATGAACTGCCAACCTTTCTGGTGATCAACTATAAGTTCCTGTGTCAATCGAAGTTTGTAGGGATGCAAATTCAAATCTTTTTTATAATTCGATACAACGAACTCAGCAGTATCATCAACTTCTGTAATTTTCAACGAAAAGATGTTGTTAGACTGATCAAAACACTGTCAATAACCATTTCTTGGTTGAAAAGTAATCTGTGACTGTGTTGACGCATAGGAGTTTTAACATCTGGCACTGAACCAGTTTCCTTAAATTTAGTCATCTATCGACAAATTGTTGATTCATTAGGTGCTTCATTTCAATGCTTCGAAGATTGCACACTGTTTCAGCATAACTTTCATTGTGACAATAAAAAGCCTTAATGACCAATAACACGTTTTTCAATAGTAAGTAGCACCATGGTTGTATAAACAAGATAATTTAAAAACTAGCACAGGATATCGTTGCGGAGATATAATAGATGATATTTATAAAAAAAACAGATCAGTCGACGCATGAAAAAAAAATTACCAGGCAATTTAAATCCGGCGTTCTTAATGTACATATGTGTGATGTAATGTAAAATAAAACCTAACCTAACCCTATAGCTAGTGCTATGTACTATTACTGCAATAAGAACAACTGAAAACATATATTTGCAAATATTTTTCTTATATTCAAAGATGAAATATGCAAAAAATGTGTATAGAAATCGGATTACTAAAATTCTCACCTTGATGACATACTGAGAGTAGCGTCATGCAGTAACTAAAAATCTGATTTCATTAAAATAGTAAAATGATGTTTCTACAACAAAAGTCCCACTAATTAAAAGAATTGTATTTTACTAACTGTAAAATTTAATTAATTTTGTTCATTATAATTAATGTATTTCTAATTTTTATTATTTCTTAATTTACCCCTCCCTCCACCTTACACCTTTATTTCAACTTGTGGCCTGCGCAATGGAACAAAATTATGAATATGACCCAAGTAAATGTAAAAGTTGAGTGTGGCTGATCTATATTATCATTTATATACAACACATAAGTATCTATAGTTAAAATTAAAATTTTTATTTTTTTTTTGTAGAGAAAACAGATTACTTATTATACATGGATTAATTGATGAAAATGTCCATTTCTCTCATACAAGTTTACTTATTAACACATTGGTTAAATATGGGAAACCATATCAACTTCAGGTATGTTTTTTTTTCAATTATATCATAAAAACAGCAAATGCCAAATATTAGAATTATTATTTACTGTGTACATTCTTTATGGCCCATAATTATTTGTAGTGACATACTCAAATGTCTGATAATATTATTCAATGTTTTAAATGTGAATTGTTAATTACACTAATGATATAATAAAATTTTTTTATTAACTAATCCTTAAAAATATGGATGTCTTGTTTCTAATTTTTTTTTTAGATTCTGAACGAAGTGAAGAAGCTTATGATTTTACAATGATGTTTATTTTTTTATTTATTTTTTTTTTTTCTCTTTCTGTGAACACTTTTTCGTATAGAAATACTGGATCAAAAGTTTCGATCAATATCTCTAAAGAACCAGAATCATACCCAGATGGTACTTTAAAGAGGTCATTTTTCCAATTTCTCAATACTTTTTCTAAGCGCGGTGAAAATATGTCGGAAAATTAACGAAAAACGGCAAAATTTGCAGTTACCGGCATTTTCGTAAAATTGAAAATTTATTTTTACCATAACTTCTAAAATAATGCAGCTAGAGACTTGAAATTTTCACCAACCACTAAAAATA
>JAIPRM010006759.1:0-18160 GCA_025469315.1 Stegophylla sp. TES_Ste_2020 | reverse complement strand
TTAAAGGATTTTTTAGAAGTACGCAAAACTTAAATTTCACCCCCCCCCCCCAAAAAAAAAAAAAAAATCACCTTCTGTGGATTAAATATGCGTATTATTTGATAACGAAATACGAATAAAAAGGTATGCTAAAGAAAGTTATTATTATGTCCTTTGACTTTTAATAACATTTTTTATACTTTTTAACAAAACTTCAATAGGTACATCTAATTTATAAAATGTTAATATGTCAATACTAATGATAACTATTCTAATATTAACTTCAATAAAATGAAATATAACTTTTAAATTACAGCTGCGCATTTCTTAAATTAAAGGTGCTTATTTTTCATTTAGAACTACGCAAAATGTGTTCAAACACACGTTAAAATAAGCCCTGGTACTAACCGTACTGATCCCATAACATTTCTGAGTAAAAGAGAGATTATGGAAAAAAAACATCACTGTTAAATCACTAGCTTTTTCGCACCACTCGCTATTCAAAATTTTGAAGTTAGAAAATCTAATTTTTCAAAACCGAGGGTATATAGAGTGAACATGATAATATTTTCTAAATCATTGGTTCTCAACGGAATTGATAGCCCCCCTTCCCTCCAGTAGATAGTAGAGAAAGAAAGAGGGGTGGTGAACAAGTCTTGAGCCATAGAGTGACGTTGAGCATAGTATACATAAATATATGCACATTAAAACTTAAATACTGACGAAAAATAAAAGCTGAAATATAGATACTTTGTTGTACAACGCGCAATAGCTTATCTTTAATTGTTTTTTTTCTGAATGTTCTAGAGATATTTTGTCCCTAAAAGTTCCTCAAAGAGTCGTAAATCTCTTAGTGAATATTTAAACAGTAGATTTACAATTCAAAAAAAAAAATGTATTGAACTTTCAACTAATGAGATATTAAAATCCAGCTTTAAGAATGTCAATTACACATATATTTTTTAATTAGTTTTCAGTTATACACTTTTTGAGTACTTACTCATACCATATATATTTCTTTATTAGGAAGCGTTGAAAAATATTCTGCTTTTGAGGTGGCAGTTTTAAGAAAGTCAAGTACCACTCTTCTAAATTAAAACAATTAATATATCACAAATTATGCATACTAGTTATATTAAACACATTTAAGACTCTGAGTGCCAGAGGAGTGAAAAATCTAGTGGTTTTATTTTGATGTTAATTTTTATATTTTTTATGAAAACACTTTTCTACTCGAAAAGGTGTTCGGGTCAGTAAAAACAATTAATTGTTTCGTTAGAAAATTTGAATGCCATGGTACTTTAAAGATATAATTTTTTCAAAATTCTCAGTAGTTTTTATAAAAACTATCTCAAATTTGTCTAAAGTCTGTCAGATATTCCGTAAACTAGATTCTCATGAAATAAACTTTAGTCATTTAGTTGTAAACCTAAAACTTATAACACTAAAATCTAGAAATATTTACCCATTGTCTATATTAACATATTATAGACTGCAAAAAATTTGAACATATTTAGGATAAATATAGAATTTTGGAAGTAATGGAAGTATCTCGTTCTTATGATTAATTAAATTTTAATTTCTTAATTCGATAGAGATGATTTTTTTTAGCCAAAAGATATCTCACGTATTTTTTTACTCGTGTTCAAATTTTCTGAATAATTGGTTCAATAAATAAATTTTTACGAACGTTGTAATTATTATAATTTGTATGAAACTGAATTTTTCACTTTAAATGTTTATACTATCTTTTCAATTATCTGTAACTCGAAATATACTTAAAAATGTATAAAATATAAAATACCAATAAAATAATCAAAACATAGTTGTCTTGAAAATGGTATGAGCGTGCTGAATAAATCATTCTATATAAATACAAGGTTGTATAATACAAGTTATAAACAAGCTTATATAATAATAATAAAAAAGTAACAATTTATTGAAAAAAAAATATTTAAATTATAATATATAATTATTAAAGGTATAATGAATATAACTGTAGAGTTTTATCATCGTGAATATTAATCACAGTAGATAACATTTGAAATTAATAATTTCGAGTAATTTTTATTGAAACATGAATATCTGTACAAATAAATGTGGTTGCAGTCAAAACATATTTTACACAGTCTTTCGATATTTTCACTTTTTGTCGCTCACTATATAGAATTTAATAAGTGTCTCATATTTGATAAATTGTGCGTGCAAAATAATACGCACTTTCTTATTTTCTATTGTTTCTCGAGTGGTTAAAAAACTGTCGCAATTCGTAGAGTATCGCCTAAACTATTCCGTTTACAATACATGAAGGTATTTTATATACTTTATATACTTCAAATTTGAATGATGTTTCTGTCAGTTTTGGATTAAGAGACAGTATAAAAATATTATAAGCCAACAATATACCTACTACATGATGTTTATTTTGACAGTTTGAATTTGATATTTATGTTAATAAATGTAAATAATAAATATTAATTTATACAAATAAATATTTTTTATGTTACAATTTATAATAATATTATAAATTGTAACATAAAATTATTGAACTGGATAAAATAATGTAATAATATGTATTTGATAATAATTATATTAGAGGTCCCTATTTCACGTGAATTTAAAAACACGAATAGGTACTCGTGATTTTTACAAAACGGTGTTTAAGTTCATTCAAACAAAATACACGGATAAAGGAACGTCGAAATCCGTGTACCCGTTTATTTGTTTCAGTCCGTGTACATGTGTACTTGCGTTAGTATTTTTATAAAATATTTTTCTCTTAATTTTTTTAGATTCTAAGCGGAGCGAAAGAGCTTATGATTTTATAACGATGTTTACTTTTTTCTTTTTTTTTTTCTTTCTGGAATCACTTTTTCATATAGAAATACTTATCCATAAGGTTCAATCAGAATAGATCCGAAATCACACCCAAATAGTACATTAGAAAGGTTATTTTTCAGATTTCTTAATACTTTCATCAAAAATGTGGAAAACTCAGTTTGAGTTTTGTGGTCATAATTGACAATAGGTTTTGAGATTCATCTATTTAACTACATAATTATGGTTAAATTAAAGGTAGAACAACTATGGTTTTCTAAAGCCTACAAATTTAGAAGAGTATAAAATATTATTTTAAACGCAATTTAAATACACGGATATATTAGACACACGGATTCTCGAATTATCATACGTGTATCCAATACACGTGTATCCGGATTTTAATTACACATGTATTTCATTACACGGGTATTAATAATACGTTTAAGATACGTGTACACGAGACCTGTGTGCACGTGTTGGTTAATACCCTGTCGAAATCGGGAGCTCTAAATTATATACGTGGAGTACTTTTAATCTAAAATATTTGATTTTTATACTATTTTCCATTATAATTATAAGTACACAAGGATTTAAGCCTATATACAGTGACTTCTTTTCAGGAGGGAGGGGGAGACTCTGTCAACCTATATTTAAGAAATAACAAGAGAGCTTGTTTTTTGACAAATATCTTAAATTATTTATTTTGCTAAACAAGCTTTTACATATTATTAGAATTTTTTGTAAATTAGAGAATATTTTCGAATTGTTTCCTTTGTAATTGCTTGTTGGAAGTTACTATTTCGATGATGTTTTTCGTGTTTGATGAAAAAATAAAATTACCATAATCCAATAAAAAATACTATAAAATCTTTGTGTGAATATTGAATGCTAAACAGATAAGTTTTTCCTTTTCTCAAACAAACACGAGTATATAGCGTTGAACTGAATTGAATAGTTGGTGATTCGAGTGCAGCTTAGAAAAAAAAAAAACGCTAGTAAGCGGAATAAAATAATTTTAAGAACGTATTGAATATCATAGCAAAGTTATATATTGTATCGTGTATGGACTGTATTTCGTAGAAAGTGGCTTTAAAAAAAAAATTTATATTTGAAACAAAAGTACAAGAATCTTAATAATTATTAAGATTCTGAATGAAGTGAATTTTATAATTATGGTTATTTCTTTTTTCTTTTTATGAAAACATTTTTTCTTATAGAAATTTTTGGCTAATACACAGAGGCGTAGGTATAGATTTTAAATGGGAGGGGTTCAATTGGTTTAAAAGTCAATTATGAACTAAATTATGCATGAGCTTCACGGAACAAATTTTGAAAACATTATGCCATATTGAAACTTAACATGAGCGAAGAAGTCAGTGTTTTTACAATAACGTTTACTTTTTTATGTTTACACGTTGTCGTTTACACTTTTATGGCAAATACAGCACTTTGAAATTACCATGTGTTTTTGAGATTTTATCGAATACAATTTTTAAAATTATTAGCCGCAAATTTAACACTCACATATTATATTTCTAACCACTCTAAAGAAATTTCGAAAATCCTAATCAAGAAGCGAAGAATACCCATGATGCAAAGTATGTCGGGTTTTTTTCTAATACAAATTAAAATACATGCAGTACTCTTTAAAACACACGAAGATACAAAAGCCAAAAGGAATAGCTGACATAAATTTTACAAGCTTATTTTTGTTTACATATTTTATATTATTTTATACGAGGAAAAAATTGAAACAAGTAGTTAGTATTAAATATCCATTTATATGTTTATACAATTGAATCTTTACTGTTTAATACAATAGTTTTATTAGAATTAAAAGTACTTTTTTTTGTTAACAAGGACGTCTGTCATTGATACCTTATAATGATAATATTTTTAAAGTTAATTTTTTCTAGTGAAGAGCGTACATTTTTCCATTAGAATTTATAAATGGGAGGGGTTTGAAGCCCTCAAACCTCCCCCTTACCTACGCCTATGCAAATACATACAGTAACAAGTTAACATAGTAATATTAATAATAACATAATATTAACAAGTTACATACAGTAACTTTTTGGATCAAAAATCATAAACAAAAAGAACCTGTTAAAAAGTTCAATTAAAACGGCAAAATATGCTGTAACCGAGATTTTCATAAAATCGATTTTATTAATTCATATGCCTGACCTCTACTAAAAAATGTATAGCACTTCATTTTGTATAATTTAAAGCGTAATTTTTATTTTTTTTTTAATATTTCTCAATTCTCTAACTGTTTCTAATATTTAAGGTAATTTATAATTATTTTATGGAAAACATCAATTTCACTTCTTTTAAAATAGGTGATATATTTTTTTGATGAAATCAAAACACATAGATTTATCTTAGTTCTTAGATGTAAAATGTATCTAAATTTATTTCTATTTAAAACGTTAATTTATATTTTTTTCACAAACTCAAAAGAAAAATTCATTATGATACAGAAAAGAGAATATTAAAATAATAATAATCATGGTAATATTTAATTTTTTTGTATTTACTCTTTTTTTTCTTTTTTGTAAAAAAATGTGTTTTTGGTTAAAGAAATTATTTATTCAAATTAACATTTCAAAGAGAAATTAATTTCGGCTTATTCTGATAATAATTGATAAATATACGTAGTTTAAGATCCTGACAAAAAAATTTAAGGAATTTTAAACTGGGCAAAAACGATAATTTCCATTAAATAATTAATATAACCCAAAAATTATAGGTTAAACATTTTTTTTTAATATCAATTCAAATTATAACAAATTAATTAATAGCAAAATGATCTAAAAAAATAATTGACTAGGTATCTTATCTAGATAATTAAATAATAATTATCTTTCATCTTATCTTAGATAAATAGAGTTTAAAATAGTCTTAAATAATTATATTTATCAAGATAAATAAATCCTAAAGGTGACCTTTTTTTACATTATGAGTGAAGTGAAGAAGCTAGCTGGTTTTTACAATGATGACGTGTATTTATTTGTTTATTTTAGATTCTGGGCGGAACGCAAAAGCTTATGATTTTGCAATGATGTTTATTTTTCTTTCTCTTTCTGTGAACACATTATTTTTTGTGTAGAAAAACTTGTCCAAAAGTTTCTATCATTAACTCCATAGATCTTAAATGACACCCAGATGGTACTTAAAAGAGGTTATTTTTCAAATTTTCTCAATATTTTTTTCAAAAATGACCAAATCTGTCGAAAAATTGATAAAAAACGAAAAAATATGCTATTACTGAAATTTTAATAAAATTGATTAGAGTTTTAATATAACTTCAAAAATAATGTAGCTAGAAAATTGAAACGTTCACCAACTGCTAAAAATAGTCACGAAAACATTTCTTCATTTATTTAAAATATAACACTCGCACCAAGTCTCACCCTAGGAGCGAAGAATAACCATAGTGACAATTATCTTTGTATAGTTGTAAAGAATAGATTAAGTTTGGTAGTTTGGTATTTTATGTAAGTTAAACTAAGACTTAAATTTAATTTTTTTATTAACTATAAACGTAAAACAAAAAATGTTTTTATTATAAAAAAAAATTAATTAAAATGGTTTTTATCTTTTTTTTATCCAGATAGATATTATTTTATCTTTATCTAGGTAACATTCGCTTTTATTATCTTTTATCTTTATCTCAGATACATTTTTATTACCTAACTATCTTTTATATTTATCTAAATGAATTTTAAGTTATCTGTGCGCAACATTGTAAATGATGGGCGATTCAAATTTTTCAGAGAAATCAGTTCAGGCAGATGACTGCGTAATTTTACGCAAAATGTCTCACATTAAATATGTTAAGTTAACCTGAAAAATCTTAAAAAATCGTAGTTCAACTTTTGTTCTTATAACCGTTTTAAATTAAAATTTCTAGGAAATTAGTAATTATTAATTAAAACAATAATTTTTTTTGCAATTATAATCTCATTAAACATTCAATTCTTAATCTAATTTAAGTTTACTTTCACAAAAAGATTTTTCTCGTGATTTTCTACACGTGGTATAATTTCCATAAATATGGACTCGATGAATAATTTTTTATAAGCGCTTAAATTTTAGAATTATGACTCAAACAACGGTTAATCCATGGTAGATATCTTTTTCTTATTTTTATATAAAATATTAGGGTGGATAATTATATACCAGTTTATTCATATCTAAGACAACTTATTTTTGCGTTTTTGATAAAATCAATGGCAATTTTTTTAATCGTGAGAGCTTTAAACTTCAAAACATGGCAAAATGAATAATTTTCACAAATATTTATATGGACACAGATTGTTCTGTTTTTACCTAATTCAAAAGTAATATTGCTTAAATCTTGAAAATATTAACATTATATCAATATCTTACTACCAATTTTCATAGATGAATTTCGAATAGAATGTAAATGTGTAACAATTAACATTAAACATATTCAAAGTAAAAGTGGCAATAATAATATTGTTGCCAATAATTATCTGAAGCTAATAATCGTTTTATTTAAGAAATAATTTATAGTTTCTTTAAAATTCAACGCACCCATCAAGAGTATCCTACCTGATAAGCAAAGAATATCAATACGAATTATGTTCCTTTTTTTAAAAATCTCTTTTTTTATTAAAATAATACAATTTTTATACCTTTTCGTCATACTTGAAAAACCGAGTAAAAACTTTTTTTTACAACTACGTTCTTTATTATAGTAGATACTATTTATATTCAATATGTACTATGTAGTACACTGTGTACAATGTATATTACTATAATATTATAAATATTTATAAATTGATTTTAGATAATATACACTTCTTAACACAATGGGATCGATGGTTCGGATTTATACAATAGTCATCCAAATTCCATAAATAGATATCGAAATTACATTATTATTATAATTTTAAAGTACACGCTGTTATTGTACTGCAAACGAACAATATTATTGTGTTAACCATTTCTCTAGATAGACGATAGTGTACCGATGTTGTCGCATGATACAAACGTTTTCACTGATCCGCGTTTTTGAATAATAATGGTGTTTGGGATACACGTAGGAAAAAGTACACAATAAACGAATTTTTTTGTCGATATTACAATGTTTGCACATTCCTACAGACAGCTGACAATTAATATTTTACGAGTATGATGAAATATAAAACAATTGTACAGGACTGTAGGGAAATATACGTGTTGGTGCGGAATGGGGTCGACTGTAAGAGCGGCCAGATTAAATTGTTTATTATAAATTATTTTACACGTATTTTATCTGTTCGACTTTTTATATTGAAGTAAAAAAAACGGAGTCTTGTAAAATTTGTTATTAAAATTTAAAACATTTGTTTTATTATGTATAGGTATATGTTATAATATATAAAGTTCACTTGGTCTGTAATCCCATACAAACATTAAGTGCTGAATAATTATCATTATTATAATTGTCATATTTATTTTGAGAAATTTTATTTTTTTAAAAACTTAAGTTTTAATTGCGTAAAAAATAATGATGTTGGTACTTAAAACAAAATGCACAATATTTTAAAAATTTTACAGTTAGTATCAGACTACTTGGTTTGGCAATGATCTGCAAAATGTACAGAATTTGTCCACTAATTATCGTGAGTTTTCACTTATTAATATAAAATTAGGTACTTACTACCTAGTCATAAATATTGAGTTATATATCAAGTAAAATGAGCTTACCTGCACTTTTTGTTAATAGGTATAGGTACCTAAATAAGATTTTTTGTTGGATGGTTTGTTAACAAACCATGATTGATGTTTATATTCTGATTTTTCATACTTGAAGAAGCATTTTAGTGTTAAATACAGAACGCAATTAAAATTTATTATTGAAATTCATAATTGTGAGCCACTTTGGTATAGATTCAATGCCATGAAAAACTTAGCCAAAATACTACACCGAATTTCTACCTATGGTTATAGCACACAAACACTGGTACTTACCTAATGCTAAAAAAATATTTATCAAAATAATATTCATACGAGTAAGCTGCAGGTATTGAATTTATTTGTTAGTAATAAATTGATAATTTTATAGAGACACAAAGAAAATTGGATTTCATTACATATTAATATTAATATTCTAGTCACCTTAAGGATATGTATCTTATTGTGATACAAACATTATGTTCTTTTTTCAAATGAAAATCCTATTGTTTTCAAGCTTAGTTCAACCAGATTTTTTAAAATTATTTGTTTATTTTTCAATAAATATTGTCTATACACAATTTATAATTAAATTTCTCATTGAAAAAAAAAAGTAGTGATTGCACCTTAAACATTGAAGAAAAATCTAAATTTATTCATTTTTACGATCAAAACTGTGTGTGCATGTTTAATAAATGACATTGTAGAATTCCTCATCATGATATCAAAGACTATCCATGGAGTCAAATATCTTTTGATTTTTAAATTTGTCACTGTTTATATAAGTAGTATAGTACTTTGACTGTCTACGTATTGTTAAATACAAATATATATTTTTTTTTTTTCAAATTTATTTGCAGATACAATTTGAAATATATTTTTAAGGCAATTTTTAGGTATTTTTAAAACAATAATTCAAGCAGTTTTGTGATCTTTTAAATACAATTAAGTTCGATTCCTTTAATTATGTGAATGTTTTCATTAAGTCTATGTGTATTCAAAAATATAACTCCAAAAATTTCAACAATTACCCGATTGGCTATTTCAGTATTGATCATAATTTGTAGATATCGTGCTTATAAGATAAGAATTCAAGCTGATCCTTCTCCTGGCGGATATACTACATTCGTAATAGGCTAATATAATATAGCCGTTATAAATAGAATCAACTCGCTTACGAGTATGATTTTAACCTATATCTAATTATTATCACTTTTAAAATAATGTGATAAACGGCTAATCGAAGTGTTATTTATATTATATAATGATACGAAAATCACATTACAATAAACACATTATATTAGTTTAAAAACAAATAGTTTATTATATGTTAAACTCTTCAGCTCAATTATAATTAATTATTTTTATCAAAAATAAATAATTAAATTGATTTTACTTAAGTTCACTGTAAGCTTGATACAATTTACAAAATGTATAATATGATTATCGTAAGATTTGTATTTATTTCAATATATTTTATCACAAATATTTAGGTACAAAAAATGGATATTTTAAAAAATACTCAAAAAGTTTTAATACACAGGACTTTCATCTGAAAATAAAATCGTGTCTAATTTTAATAAACCATTTTTGAGTTTTTATATTATATTATTACTCAGTTTTTATTTTTTATATTAAAAGCACAATAAATGAAATTCGATTTTTTAATAGAATGTTTTCTTCAGTTTGATTTATGATATTCAAACTACAAAGGTGGTAAAAAAATAACCTAAAGATCATCGTGATTTCATGAAACAAAATATATTATAGGATAGATACAATAGTAGGAATCATTTAAATTTCTAACGTTATATAAATAGAGCTGTACACAAAATAGCAGACATTATCATAATAACAATAATGACATTGAAGCAATACAAAATCAAAGTTTATTAAATTACATCTAACCAATAGAATTTATATTGGTCTTTGGTCTTCTCGTCAATAAATTCAGTTTCGTAAATCAAATAGTAAAATCACATATTTTTCTGTCTTACTTCATGAATAATTTAATACATAAAATACTTTTTATTAAATAACGTTTAATAGTTTTACGATTTGTGTTGATGTTGGTTTGACGTCATTTCGTTCAATGACATTTCACATTTTCTTGTTGATTTTCCAGTTTAAATAATATTTCCAAACTGTTTGTTCTTTTTTAAACTTTTGTTCAAACTCGTTTGTTTATTCTTTTTTTTTCATCAAAGGCATACGTTAAAATTTTTTTCCACTCATAACTTTTGTCAAAATCACAATATTTTAGAGGTTCTAGTGAATAACTATTTATTAGAAATTTCTCTCGGCATTCATTCAATTAGATCCATGTATCCAAATGCCCATAGTAAATCATTTCAAGGACTATATGGTGATTCTTCACACTGCTTTCAACTATGAGGTGTAGTTGCGGTACTGATTTTTATATTATGCAATATTTCTGTAAAAATAGCTATACTATTAACACATAAATGTCACTACTGACACGTGACTAATTGATGATGAGAAATGACTAATGACGAATGGCTGCGAAGTCGATGTAATAATATATTTTTTATCGATTTTGTCTCATTAAATGCCGAACTATTGAAGTAATTATTTTTTATCAACAACACATACAATTTAAATACTCTTTACGTTTATAAAGTAGAAAATGATGTGCATTGAGCCTACCAAAATATTAAAAATCACGTAATCTTCGATACAATAATTATTCCACTACAATACTAAATAATGTGTTATTCAAGATAAAAATGTCGAAAGCCATCGACATTTGGAATTATTCAAATAAATTCACAAAAAAAAGAGTACTCCAATTCGAGGGGATATGTTTGAGGCTCTTATATTATTTTTGTTGTATTAAGTGACAGAATGCGATGTATCGGCATCTGGCATATCAATATTTGAATTCCTTTTTTATAATCTACCAGCGTAGTATTGATTCGTAAAAATATTTTTTTCAATGATAGTTTTACATTACTAGAATACTTGCTTCTTGTTTGTATACTTTGCTGAGTTTCTAACAGGTTAATTTTTTTTATTAATTTTTTCGAGAAACACTTTAACTAGGTACAAGGTACTCGAAAAAGTACTTGCTCAAACCAGTACGTTTAGCATATATTTCCAATTGAAAATTCAGATAGAATGATACTTAAGGTTTGAGAGACAATTTTTCGAAATTCTTAACTTTTTTTTTCTTTTCAGAAATAAGAAAAAACTACTAAAAACCGTAACACATAGAGTTTCATTAAATTGATTTTAGTCATAATTACTACAAAACTAATAATACTAGAAACTATAAATTTTCACTCTTCATCAATAAAAGTGTAGTACTACAGACACTACAGTCACCAACTGAAGGACCGCAATCCGCATCCTCACCCCAGGCATATTTTGTACGAGCCCCAATGGTCACGTAATTATACATAATTTTAAAATTTTTACCAGTTTATGATAAAAGAAAAAAAAATATTTTTTTCCGTTATTGCATTCCGTATTTTACGATTCGAGTGGAGAGTGATTACTTATAACAAATTTCAAAAAATTTATAAGTTGCGGCAAGTGGTTTAATTATTTATTAACGTGGTAACGTTTTGCTAGTACAAGGACAACAATAGTTTGTATGGTACCGTAGGATTACTTATTTATATAAGTACTTCGTTTTTTTATTAATTTTTGTACGTATTAGGTAATAGTAACATGAATTAAAGGTAAAATGAGGAAAGGAGAGAAGCTAAAGCCGAAAATAGACAATATTTCCAAAATGAACATATTCATATAGCTCAACAATACTTTACAAAATTGGAGCTATATCTTTATGTTTGATTTGTCAATCGTAGATATCTTCTTAAGAGGCATTATGAAAATAAATACAAATTTTTTGGTGAAAGAAACCAAGTAAGTAATAGTAGTCTTTATAAATCTGAAAATGTTTGTCCCAGTAAATACCCCAAATTAAAAAATAGCTTCAAAACTATGACCGATAATTAATTCAACGTATGTATTCGACAATGTTTTTTCGAATATGAACTTTATAAAAAATAATTTCAGATTTCAATAAAAAGAATTTAATCATCTTAACGATTTAATGAACAGAAATTGCAATAACTCCAAATATTAAAAAGCTCGTTAAAACTAAATAATATAATATTTTACATAAAAATTTAAGTACCTACTTAATACTTTCTTTTTTTTGCGATTGTAATTTGGTGTAATTGATCATTTAATTCAAACAAAAAAAATTTATTTGTTATTCATTAATGTGTGAAAAAGTCATTAAAAGTGTTCTGGACTGCGGAAATATTGATAACTTTCAATACGTACCCTTGTAGAAATTAGTTGGTGACCCCTGATATAGCACATATTGAAAAAAATTTGACCAATTTTTGGATAACAATAAAATTTTGATATTGTCTTTATTTTTTTCTAATAACATTTTATATTTTTCGTATAATGAACTGAAAATATAGTACCTACTAACTATAACTATAACATTACTTTATTTATGTCATTTCTAATAGTCTTAAAAACACTTAAAAATCTGATTTTTTTTTTTAATTGTTTAAAATTAGAATTTGTATTAAAAACTGGTCACTTTTGCAGTTTCGCGGAAAATAACGATTTTTTTTTTTCATAATCTTATAGAAATTTTAATTTGTACACTTTTAATTTTTCCTTACGTCTCGGTTCATCGAATATTTTTTTATAAGCGTTTTTTTTATAAACGACTCGAATGAAGGTTATTACAAAAAGTGGTAAATTTATTTTTGTTATTATTTCATTGCATTTTCAATTTTTTGTTTTAAGGGTTGAAAATTTTATCAACGTTTATTCATATATTGGTCTGTTAGTACATAAATTTTTGTTTAAATTAATCCAATCAATTTTTTATTATAGGAACATAACATTTCAAAATATATAAAAATTGATCATTTTCATTAAGTTGGCATGATTTAATTGTGTTATTAAGTGATCAAACATAGTCAATATAGAACTGACAATTATATGCCTGTATTTTACATTAAAAATCTAATAAGAATCATTTTGATGAAGAAATTATTTAAAATTTGTCTTAATGCAATGGCCCTCATCACAAGTAACCCATTCGACTTTCAAGAAGCTAAGAATATCCATGGTGCGAATTAATGTCAGAATTTTTTAATTTTTTCACCTTAACAATTATGTTACTTTTTATACTTACAATAACACTCATGTGTTGCAGTATATGTAAAAAACATACAAAATTGTAATTTTATAATAATTATTCAAATCATGTAAGTACAAAATATATTACAAATTACAATTATTATTCTAAAAACTTTATATTTTAAATAAATTGAAAAATAGTAACGATTATTAATACATTTACTTGAGATTAATTTTTACCGACCCAAAACGTATGAAATGTACTGAACATAATGATAGTTCATGCTAAACGAAACAAGTTCAATAAAATGAATTATTTGTTCACATAATTTATAGGTGAGCGACAAAATATAGATGAACTACTTATTATGTAGCCAATTGGTATTAAATACTTAAAATGCATTTTATAGTATAATATGTATATGAAAGTAGGTATGTTATGTTTAAGAACACACAATATCGTGGAAACAGGTCAGAAATTTCTAATCAATATTATAAAACAATCTTAGTTGCCGTTAAAATACAGAGTTTCTAAAAAGTTTAATCGGAGTTATTGGCGAACAACTTTGATTGCGGGAAAAGTGGAAGTTTATAGTCGCTTTATATATGTACTACAATAAATTCGACTAAAATGTCACGTATGATGGGTGTAAAGGCGTGGTTCTCCTCATTAATGAAATCGATTTTATTTTATTTTTTTACAAACTATTTTTTCACACTTAACTACGACCTCCTTAGTGTCATTTTTTCAATTCGTGCACAGAAAATGACAATGGTGATGCCTGGTTAATAATTATTTTTATATATAATTATACGTTTTCATTTGTAAAAAGAATAATACAATACTAAACAGCTATTTATAGTACACATATTTCAAATACATTTTTCTGATCACAAATATTTACAATATTCACAACTGTTTTTATAAAATTAAACATTTCTATAAAGTGACCCTCGAGAGGCCTTCATATTGATAAAACATGTCATAGTACCATACCAACAAACAAATAACGGATCCAGTCTAGGGGAGGGCAAAGGGAACAATTCCCTTCAACTACCATTACAACTATTACTACTGATTATAACTATTTCTCAAACTTTAAAAGTTTTAAAAGACTTTTTCCTCATGATTAAAAGTTCCCATAAATGATGGTATAACATACATTATTATTAGATGCAATATTAAAATAATTAATATTCAATAGTCCAAAGTAGCACAACGATAATTATTGTTTTAATTAAAATAACTAAATATATATTTAAGTAGATATCAAATCTTATAGTTTAGGTGTCTTGTTAAAGGTTGGTTACTATATTATTAAACCGTAATCTTAATGTTTACTGGTTTGTTATTTATAACTAGGAACGGAACTTAATGACCTAAAAATATGTAAAAAATGCATAAAATGTTAAGAAATGACATTAAAAATTTATTTTATATTTTTACTCTAAATATATATATATATATATATAGAATAATTTAGTGAAATTTCTTCTTTTGTTGAAATTCTTGTACTACTACCGTAAAAATGACATTAAACATTTATATTTTATATTTTATACAATTGAAAAAATTACATTGGTAATACTCTTGTGGATTCTACAAAATTACCAATGTGGAAATTCTTCTTTTCTCAAAAATTTGTTTTTTAACTACTACGTAACAAAAAAAAAAAAAAAACCATACCTACTAATTATATTTAAGAAATAATGTTTACGTTTTATTGCAGTTAAATATTTATATACAGTAAACTCTTGATTAGGTATCCATGGTCATTTACGGAACCATGTAACCTTGTGTTAAAAAGAATTTTTTACCCTTTTCAAACACCCTACTGAGTGAGTTTCTTTTAGATACGAATGATACGATTGATATATGATCTATTAGATACGATGGTCCTAAACTAAAAATCACTGCGGTTATGTGATGTAAAACTAAGAGTTTACAATATTTTTAAATTTCCACATTTAATGAGGGTAATTTGTTTATAAATAATTTTATTAAATCTGAAGAGTACATAAGATAGGTGGCAACGTCCAAAAAAAAAAAATTGTTTGTTTGTTTGTTTAATTTTAGGATCATTATTTTGGATTTATCACTAAATTAATAAAAATAATTTTACTTATATAAGTATTAAGTTCTTAGAAAAAATTCAGGAAAATTTGGAAAGTGACATTATTTTCAATTAACAGAGTAACAAGTTCGGCTTAAATGGCAATCTATGATTTATAGAAGGATTAAATGAGACTTTATTAAACCATTCCTACTCAAAAATGTATTCAGAGAAGAATAAAAAAAATACACGAAATGTAACTTATATTAACTTTCATCTTTCATACAAAATAAATTATAATACGGTGATGGGGAGGACTTCAGCCCCTTAACCACCCCCTTCTGCGTACGCCATTGCTTATATAATTCGTTATGTCGGGAAATATTTAACAGAAATCACCAGGTAATATAGACTAATTATCACAATGTGCAGTATTAAAATGTTTTCATAAAAATAGAAGTTTTATAATATTATATACATTGCTTTTTTTTCTTTTCTTTTTTTTTTTCTATCGCTTTTTTCTTATTCCCGTTTGTAATTTCCTCATAATTTTAACTGTTTATGAATTAAAATACGAAATAATAGAATATTAATGGTAATAAAACCTTAGAAAATGATTTAAATTAATAAAACATACATACTAATTTTCAAATAATGTAATAAGAAAAATATTTCATTTATTTAAGTATACATTTATTTAAAAATATAAGTTTAAAGTTAAACTTTTTATTGCATTATCAGAATCGTACAGTGAATTATACATACCTTTTACAAAAAATGCAATCATAAATAGCAGGTATGAATAACATAAAGTGCTATATAAATATATTAAATCTACTTTTCGAAATTCTTTTTGCAAATTTATCATGAAAAATTTCATTTTATACGTATGTTATTTGTAGAATACCGTTGTGTGTATTTCAGAGAAATAACGACAGGTTTCAAACCGCGTGTCAACAACATTATCTTAGTTGTTAACTATTTCATATTTGAATCCATATTTTTAATGTGAAAATAATATGCTTTCCATTCTAAGCTGGGAATAGTAGCTTCAACATTTAACTTCTATTTCTGCTAGAATTACAGGAAGAAGCGTTTGTTTATCTTGCTTAAATACATATTTAATATCCTACCATTATCTGTAGTAGGTAATAAATTGTCAAATAAGCCATAGCTTTAATCACCTAACTACTATTATTTTCCTTGTTCTGCATGGGTTATAATTAATACCACATGTTTTATAGCAGTTATAGTTATATAACTAAATAATTAACGTAATAATAAGAAAAAGCAAATTTAACACATTAAATATAGTATTATTTTTACACAAAAAAATATCAACGACTTTTATTTGAAAATATAATTTTGCTTAAAGTTTTTTGAAAATTAAATGTAACTGTTATTATACCGTTGTACAATTATGACGCTTAACAATTAAAGCACAATTCACATTACTTGATTTTTTAATAGAATTAACCCTCAAAATTAAATATAAAAACATATTATACGTATAATCAGGGTTGCGTAGTGTTTAAAACAAATTGTTTAAATTATCTTGTGTGGTCTTATTATAAAAATTGTGTACATGAACATTTAAAACGTTTTAGCTAAAGTACAAAAAAAAAAAAATAAATAAATAAATTTAGGCTTAAAAATAGAAAACTATTGTCAATTTGTTCATAAAATATGAAATGTATGTTAAGATAACATTTTATTTTACTCATAATTTATTAAAACTATTTTAATGGAATACTCTTGGTGGGTGTATCGCATTTTAAGAATCGATAAATCATTTCTATAATAAAATAATTCTAAGCGGAACTTCCCTTAATATATAATAATAATAATTGTCGATTATGTTATATTTTACAAATATTATTTGATAATGTTGGGTACTCGATAATTGTGTGTTTGTATACGTGTCAAGTAATAAATGTTTTTATAAAAATACTATAGACAGTAAAAATTTATTTTTAAAAATACATAAACCATGAACAAACATTTAATTGACATACTGGTGTTCTTTTGGGAATATTTGGTCTTAAAGCTATTTATAGATTTCACATTTATTTTTCAATAATATCGTCTAATAAAATATACTATTTTTTTTTTTTTTAATTGTCATTAATAGTCCAAAATACTATTATTTAATAACAAGGTTGGTAATCTATGCCCATTTTTATTTATAGTTAACTCTTCGAGTTTTTTCCAATTATTTTTTTAAACTTGTAAAATTTTATATTCTGAATGAAATGAAGAAGCTAGTGTTTTTACAATGATTTTTATTTTATTTTTTATTTATTTTCTGTGTACAACTTTTCGTATGGAAATATTTGTCCAAAAGTTTCGATCAGTAACTTTTTGAAACCGGATTTGCCTCTAGATGGTATTTTAAGAGAGGTCATTTTTTTAATTTCTCAATTCTTTAATTTTTTTTTTTTTTTTTGGAAAAAACTACCCAAAATTTGACAAAAACGACT